>ML832503.1:49468-72685 GCA_009831015.1 Picea engelmannii
GAGCGTGTGGCAACCGATTGAAGACTAAATGAAGGTCGACTGGTAGTCGACGAGTTATTTGACTTGGTAGTCGACTATAACAGAATCCCAATATTCACGGGATTTTTATCCAATGATCTGCATAGATTTGTAACCATTTTTGGGCACCTTTTCTTTAGGGTTTTTTCCACTGTAAAGCCTATAAAGAAGACGTGTTGTAAGTTCGTAAAGGCTAATCAATGAATCAATCAATGATCATAGAGGTTGCTAGTCACGTAGATGTAATTCGAATTGGCTACAGGGTTGTTCTTATGTAAGAAAGAGGGTATGATGTCGATTGTGTCTTAGGTGTGGACCAAGGTTAGACATGTAATCTTTTATTCTTAATGAATAAGACAACAAGGAGAAGAACACTCAAGGAATTTCGGTTTTCCCGGTTTGGGTTTCCAGGGTAAAATATTTGTGTACTCTATGCTTGTTGTGTCATTTACTTTCTTGATTAAATATTTATTCCTCTCTTCTACTAGAGAGGTTGATCAGTTGATAGAGATAAAGACAAATGCCTTCACTTGGTGGATCCCTGTATTATGTATCCTTCATAGATGATTTTTCTAGGAAGACATGGATATATTTCCTGAGGAAGAAATCAGAGGTTCTTGAAAAATTCAAAGAGTTTAAATCTCTTGTAGAAAACCAAATAGATAAGAAGATTAAGGTGTTGATAACTGACAATGGTGGTGAATTCCGTGGAAAAGAATTTGATCAATTTTGCAAGTAGTGTGGCATAGCACGCCAAACTACCACACCATATACCCCACAACAAAATGGAGTTGTCAAGAGAATGAATAGAATGTTGATGGACAAGGCAAGGAGCATTCTCAGTGGTGCTACGCTCACACACGAATTCTGGGTGGAGGAAGTCAACACTACAAAATATCTATTGAATATGTCTCCTTCATCGACACTAGTCCACATGACTCCACATGAGATATGGTTGGATAAGAAGCCTTCAATTTCACATCTCAAAGTATTTGGCTGTGATGCATTTGTGCATGTTTGATCCAGATTTTATGAGCAGAACAAAATGAATAAAGATTATTAACAAGTTCTTAACAAAAAATAACAGAGATACAATAAAACTGGTTTTCTATTCAATAACGAAATAAGTTGAAACTGTAAAATGCAGCGAAAACAAGCTTGTTGGAATGGTGGCGGCTTATCTCTGAGAAGAGATGTGATGGAAGCACACATTCACAAGAAGAAGGTTACAATAAGGCTCTGAAGGCCTTTTTACAATAATAAAGAATGCCAAAAACCCTAGACATAAAAAAACCTAACCCTAGGAGATGAAGCGCCAAAAGTCATGTGGGCCCCGTTTGGGTAAGTTAGTACATCAACTTCGCAGGGTCGTAACTTTTGCATACGATCTTCGTTTTAGGCGTGTGATAGCCTGTTGGAAAGGTATTGTTGAGGAGATTAATTTTGGGGGATCAATAATGCCTTTGATTATTATTGAGGATGTCTATCCCGAAAAACCTTCATTTAGGCCCTCAAAACGGCCCCAGAAGTTAAAACTGCTAAAATAGTAAATTGCCAAAATTGTTAGAAAACTGTTTTGAGCCAGTTGGAAAAGGTGGGTGGCCACCGATATCCATCTGGATCAATCCTACCTCCTTAGGAAGTAATGGTCTCCATTGTGTTGAGGTCCCCCATCAGATGAGGAAATTTCTACTGAATTTGGCCCCGGGTGAGGCACTTGCCTTGGTGCAGGAGTTGCCCTGCTTTGACGACTCGATAAAGATGGATCCTTTGTTGTCGAGTGCCCTTGATCTATCTGTCCACAATCTAATCATTGGATGCCTATTTTATGCAATTGGGATTAAGCTCTGTTGGTGTCAGCTGTTCTGCTACTTCTGAGGTGTCCAATAATGGTGGGAAATAAGGGTGAAGGAGATCCACATTGAACACTGGGTGCAGACCAAGGAAAGGAGGAATGTTGAGCTCAAAAGCATTATCCCCCACGGCCTTGGTGATAGTGTACGACCCATAACAGATTGGGAAAAGCTTCCGATGGGGTCCTGTAAGGCGTTCTTTTTGCAAGTGCAACCAAACTTTGTCGCCCACTTGAAACTTATGCGGCACCCGATGTTGATCATGGTGTTGTTTGTACTTGTCATTGGACTTCTGTAGGATATCCTAAACCTGTTGGTGGATGTGCTAGATCCGATCAATGAACCAGATGGCTTTGTCAGCTTCAGTTGGAGCAGGATATGAGTCGGTCAAGGTGACCGCAAGGGGAAGTGCAACATCTATGGGACCTAATGGTTGGAATCCCAACCCCACTTGAAAGTGACTGTGGTTGGTTGAGCTATGCAGGGCTCGGTTGTAGCTATGCTGGACATAGGGAAGTCTCTCATCCCATGTGCGAGGGTGATTTGAATTATACATGTGAAGGATATGCACAATCATTGGATTTACAACCTCGGTTTGGCCATCTGTCTGGGGGTGGAAGGCCGTGGATTTGGTGAGCTTGGTGTCCAGCAGTGACCAAAGGCTCGACCAGAATGTGATGAGAAATCGACTATCCCGATCTGAGACAATGGTTTGTGGGATTCCAAAATGTACCCAGACTCGTTCAAAGAAGAGCTTGGCAGTGGCCTCTGCTGTGATGCTCTTCTTGCAGGCAACCAGAATCGCCATCTTAGAAAAGTGATCAACAACCACAAAAACACAGTCATTTCCCCGCTTGGTGGACGGGAGGCCCGACATGTAGTCCATTGAGATGGATTCCCATGGCCTGTTAGGAGTAGTAAGAGGGGTGTATAGGCCCTGTTTCTTAGTGTTCGGTTTGGCAATAGCACAGGCAGTGCAAGACTTGATATACTTCCTGACCTCCTGTCGAAGTTTCGGCCAGTAGAAATGTTTCTGTAGCATTGCCATTGTCTTTTCGACGTCGAAGTGTCCTGCCACTCGACTGTAGTGGGATTCCCAGTTCAGCTTCGCTCGCTCACTTGATGGAACACAGATATGGCCCAGACAACACAACAATCCATCCTGAAGATGGAAATTATCGACAACTGCATTTGCACCCAACATTTGGTAGGTGGTGGCAAAGTCAGGGTCTGTGTCATAGAGTTGGGGCCATCCAGATGTCTCATGGCTACAAGAGTCTAGCACTGTGGTGAGTTCCACGACTGGCGTTTTGCTGAGGAAATCAACGACGCGATTGGTGCTTCCTATTTTATACTTGATGTTGAGGTAGAATTGCTGCAAGTATGTGGACCACTTTTGATGGTGGTCATTCTACAATTTTTCCTATGTCTGCATGAATTGCAGTGGCTTATGATTAGTGTGGATGACTGTCTCCTTTCCAAGAATGTAATGTCTCCACTGGCAGCATGCTTGCATAATGGAGTACATTTCTTTGTCGTAAGTAGGGTACTTACGGACAATATCTGACAGTGTCTCACTATGATAGGCCACGGGGTGGCCGTGCTGAGTGAGAACGACGCCCACAACATAGTCTGAAGCACCTGTCTCGATCTCAAAGGGATGCTGCAGGTCTAGTAGTGAAAGTACTGGGGATGAGCACAAGCGCTACTTCAAATCATCGAACGCTTGTTGTTGGGACTGACCCCACGCAAATTTCACCTTACCACCACCCCTATTTATTTGGCTGAGGGCTCATGCAATATGGGAGAAACCCAGCACGAACCTGCGGTAGAAATTGGCAAGGCCCAAGAAGCTCCGAAGCTCAGTGAGTGTTGTTGGGGTTGGCCAGTCACAGATGACTTGGATCTTGGATGGATCCACATGTACGCTATGCTGATCAATGATGTATCCCAGGTAATGGTCCATGTCCATGCTGTAGGAGCATTTTTCCAAGTTGGCGTATAGCTTGTGCTGCCACAGGGTGTACAGAACCCGCTGAATATGCTGCAAGTGTTCGGCCCAAGTCTTGATGTAAATTAGAATGTCATCCAGATACACCACTTCAAAAGTATTGGTGAATGGTCGCATGATATCATCCATCATCCTCATGAAAGTGGCTGGAGCATTTGTCAAACCAAAGGGCATGACCAACCATTCAAAAAGGCCTTCCTTTGACTTGAATGCAGTCTTCCATACATCTGTTTGTTCTATCGGGACCTGGTGGTAGCCAGACTTTAGATCAATCTTACTGAAGTATTTGGCCCCCGTGAGTTGATCAAGGAGGTCATCGATTTGGGGAGTCGAGTACCAGCTTCTGATTGTGATTTTATTCAGAGCCCGGTAATCAATACAGAGTCGCCAGGTTCCATCTTTCTTCTGTACCAACATGATTGGGCTCCCGCAAGGTGATGAGATGGGGCGGATGTGCCCCTTGTGGAGAATTTCTTGGATCTGTCGCTTGATCTCCTCATTCTCTAACAAAGAGAGACGATAGACTGGCCCATTGGGCATCAGTGCGCCAGGGGTCAGATCGATGGGGTTCTTGACCTGGCAGTGCAGAGGTACCCCTGTAGGTGAGGAGAAGATATTTGAGTATTCTTCCACGACCTTATCTACTTGCTTCTGCTGTGTGGAGAGGTCAACCGCAGAGACCCTGGATGTGGCTATGATCTTTCGCTTATTCTGATAGCGAATCATGAAGAAGACAAACTTCCCCGTCTGAGATATGACCTTCCTGCATTGCTTAGTAGAGATCAAGGAAATAGCACTAGGTGGGACTGCCTCGGGTATCCTGTACAATTTCCTGTTCAAAGTAATAATAACACTATGAGGCCTAGACTCATATACAACATGACGTTTCCACAAATAAGGTTGGCCCAAAAGAACATCACAAACTTCGAGAGGAGCAACATCACACAATACCTCGTCTTTGAAGGGCTTGATTCCGTACAACAATCGGCACTGTTGGCTGACGTGAAGATCGCTTCCTTGGCGGAGCCATCCAATGGTGTACGATTGTGGGTGCGACATTGTTTGCAGGGCCAACCACTTGATGACCTGTGCTGAGATGAGGTTCTTCTGGCTACTGCTATCAACGATGAAGTGCAGCGGGATGCCTTTTACCCACATCTGTGAATGGAAGAGGCGCTCTCCTTCTTCTGGCTCGTCTGGTTCACCAGGATGGAGCTTGGTGGTAGCAACGGTGGCACTGGGTTCCGTGTCAATGATCCGTCTTCCTCTTTCTGGTTCTGGCTTAGAGTCAGAATCCGCATCTGATTCAAAGGCTTTCACTTCGGCCACCAACGACTTCTTTGAGCGACAATCAACAGTGTTATGCCAAGGGCTCCTATGGAAGTCGCACCACTTCCCAATATCTTTCTTTATCTTTCCAGTGTCCTTATTTGCTTGCAGCTTGGATTGGTTGTCCTGATACTGTCCATCTTTTCTTTGTCCTTTGTTTGGTGGGTTGAGGCCGCCCTTTCCTGGCTTTTGTTGTGTGGGGTTCCTAGTCCCAAATTGCTGCATCTTTTGTTTGAGCTTCTACTTGATTTTGACGGCATATTGGTAGGCCGCACCCAAGGATGAGATGTCCAGAAATTCCATTTTGGTTTGGATGTATCTATGCAGAGCACCGCAATACTTGAGCACCAGATGTCACTCTGACTCTTTGATACCCAACTTGGTGCACAAGGTATGGAAGATATTTATGAAATCTAGCATTGCTTCGTCTCTTTCTTGCCATAGTGTGGTCCATTTGGTATACAGGTCTTCATAACTTCCGACAAGGTAGTATTGTTTCTTAATAACATCCCTGAAGGATTCCCAGGTGGCCGTGACTAAAAATAATGAGGTTTCCTTTGTTTCCTTTTTCTCACAGAAAGTTTCCCACCAATCTTTGACATGGGGAATGGCTTTGAGGAGCGTAAAAGTAATATTTTCTCTATTCGAAAAGTTATGGATAGAAAAATACTCTTCTAGTAGATTTAACCACTTTTCTACAACATCCATGTCTATCTGACCTTCAAATATAGGAATATCGAATTTTATTTGTACCTTGAAGGGGGCGACGCCTTCGTTTGAAGAAGATGCGTCGCCTGTTGGTAGCCGCCGAAGGATTTGCATGAAACTATCCATCATCTCATTCCTCTGTTGTGTGAGGGCTTCCTCAATCAACAATTTGAAAGGATCTCCTGTCCCATTATCTTTATTTTCTCCTACCATGGGAGGTCGCTTGGGCGTGCGAGAGCTTCTGTCCTCAAGAGAAACAAGCTCGAGACCCAACTCTTTGTACTTCGACCTCGTTGGGGACATGCATTAAGACGACAAGGAGTAGACCGCTTTGATACCACTGATATGGATTTTATGAGCAGAACAAAATGAATACATATTATTAATAGGTGCTTAACACAAAATAACAGAGATATAGTAAAACTGGTTTTCTATTCAATAACGAAGAAGATGAAACTGTAAAATGCAACGGAAACAAGCTTGCTGGAATGGTGGCAGCTTATCTCTGAGAAGAGATGTGACGACAGCATGCATTCTCAAGAAGAATGTTACAATGAGGCTCTGAAGGCATTTTTAAAATAAGAAAGAATTCCAAAAACCCTAGACATCCAAAAAACTAACCCTAGGAGATGAAGCGCCAAAAGTCATGTGGGCCCCGTTTGGGTAAGTTAGTACATCAACTTCCCGGGGTCGTAACTTTTGCATACGATCTCCGTTTTAGGCGTGTGATAGCCTGTTGGATCTCAATCATGCCTTTGGTTATCATTGAGGATCTCTATCCCAAAAAACCTTCATTTAGGCCTTCAAAACGACCTTGGAAGTTAAAACCTGCTAAAAATAGTAAATTGCCAAAATTGTCAGAAAACTGTTTTGAGCCAGTTGGAAAAGGTGGGTGGCCACCGATATCCATATGGATCAATGTTCCTAAGGAAAAGAGGAGCAAGTTGGAAAAGAGGGCATTCAAATGTATTTTCATTGGATACAAAGAAGGAATGAAAGGATATACGCTCTAGGATCCCGCATCAAGGAAAATAGTGTATAATCGAGATGTGGTCTTCAGAGAAGTCGGAAGTAAGTATAAGCCTAAAGAAATTATTCAGATCAAGAATAATCCTAATATGGTGCGGTTTGAACTGAGGAACGAAGAAGATGATTCAAATGAGTCGACTAAATTAGAGGAAGAGGTGGAACAATCGAATCCGGTTGTAAGGAGGTCATAAAGAGTAAGAAAACCGGTCGAAAGGTATATTTCGCTCGACTTCCGTTCCAAATTCATGGTAATTTCCACCGACGATGAGCCCAAGTCGGTCAGGGAGGCAGTCGACTCAGCAAAGGGAAAACCCTGGAAGGACGCCATGGTCAAAGAGCTGGAATCCTTGCACAAGAATGATACATGGGATTTGGTCAATTTTCCTATTAGAAGAAATCCTTTCGGAAAAAAATGGGTATTCAAGAAGAAGATGAATGCAACAGGTCAAGTCGAGAAATTCAAAGCTCGACTGGTAGCGAAAAGATATTCCCAAGTCGAAGGAGTTGACTTCGGTGAGATTTTTTCCCCCGTTGCAAAATTAACTTCCATTAGAGTACTAATGTCTATGGCTGCAACATTTGATATGGAAATAAAACAAATGGATGTGAATACAACGTTCCTACATGGGGACTTGGAAGAAGAAATCTACATGAAACAACCCAAAGGAAATTTACACTCCAGAATCGAGTCGTAGGATAGGTAAAGGTACAATGGAAGTACCTTTGTCCATAAGAGGCTACTTGGGAAATGGAAAGTAATATGCAGGAAGCATATCCATTGATGTTCCAGAATGCTATTGATGAGAACTAGTTATCATCAAGGACAGTGATAAGTTTTGAGGGGGGGTGTATGTGATACCGCACGACTTGAAATTTTAATTAGTATTTCTATTATTGTTTTTATTTTAGAGTTTTAATTATTTTTCCAAAAGACAAATTGGTCTATTGACCAAATCCGAATTACAAAACCTTATTATTTTATGAAAATAAACACATGTGGAAAAAGGGGCACATGTCAAAGTAGTTGTTAAAGAGGGAGTTAGGAATCCAAAGGAGTTGGCCTAGTGGAAGCAGACTGAGACAAGTTGTGGAGTTAACTCAACGTCAAAAAGACACATTCCAAATTTATAGGAGAATCTATGAACACTTGTAGTTCTGAATCTGACAGGTGGTTAGTGAGAAGGAGGCTCAAGAAAAGTGTCACAAGTCCTAGGCAGACTAAAAATAAGTCATGACAAGGGAATGGGACGCCATTCCTAGGTGTGAACTAATAGCTCGAGAAGGCTATGCACCGAATTGATTTGACATAATGATTTCTAATATTGCACACAACAAGATAGAACTCAAAATTCTGCAAGAGGCCACGGAGGCAGCCCCTTGGATTCCAAACTCAACTCGAGGGTGATATAGGTTGAGAGAGACTCTAGTCTAAGGTTGGGAGGAATAGAGTCTTCAACGCGTGGTTTCCCAAAGTCTAGTTTTTACTTCCTTATTATGAAAATATTAATCTGATCATTTACTTTATGTTATTATACATCGTGAAGTATTTTAAGGCACAGATAAATTGTCGCAAGTGTTAGCTATACATATTTTTCTATGAGAAGATAGATGCATATCATAGTTCATGCCGAAAGACTGTTGAAAGATAAACAATTGTTATTCTGATCCTAGATCCATGAACACAATTGTATTGCCAGTAACAAATCAACAAAAAACTCATAGGGTAAAAACTAGTTACTAAAACAGAGATTGTAATCGAAAGGGAATTCGTTACAAAACTAAATAGAGTTTAACAAGATACACTGTGTATATTTAAGAGGGAAACATTACAATTTAAACCGATTATATCAAAATATGAGTAATGCATTGTGTATATTCTAAAGTAATTCGTTACAAAACTAAAATCAGCTTAAAGTAATAGCTATGTATATTGAAAGGGATTCATTACAATTTAAACTGAGTTTAACAAAATACCAGTAACGACTGAGTATGTCCAAAAAGAGAAACAGTGTTAAGTAAACCGAGTTTAACACAGATTTAAATAATGACTAAGTATATCCAAGGAAGAATTGTAACCAAAGCACATACAATTACAAAATTCTCTAATGCGTAGACTACAGTCCTAAGCTATAGGATTTCCAGGAATAATTACTCGGACGACTAGCTCAACATAATGTATAAGCATAGTAATGATATATTGTGATACTAGACTTGAAATCTAATTAAATAATGGAACTTGAATACCTTTCCAAGCAAGGGTATTTCTGAGTCTGCATGGTAACCATCACTTCGACACCTACAAAATAGCAATGAATAAATTAGAATGATGTACGAGTTATTTAGTCAAACAAAAGTTACATACACAAACAAAGATAAACTTACCATGGATATACAAAGAACATGCATATCTTCCTTCGTCGCCTTTGAACTGCATCTGGGTGTTCAGGGTTGTTAGGTAGCTAATGGGTACCCCTTGGAACAACAAAAAGGGCCCATCATTAGTTTAATACCCAAGAAAATCACGACGTATGTACATAATATACACCAGAGAACTTACTACACTCTGTTCTAACACCGCCCTCTGCAAATATTTATAACATAAGTCCCAACTAAGTTTAGGACGAATAAACGATGTGAAAGGTCTTAATCATCGACCAGAAACAGATCAATAAAACAAATGAAATTAACACTAAATATGGTTATGATAAAACTCAGACCACTAAGTTCATAAAAATACTGAGTTCAGATGATAAGTCCCCGAGGTTCAAGGAAAAACTCCTCGAACCATAGGTTATCTGAGAGTGAGACCTACCATGACCAATAATACAATTATTACAGTCGTGACATCATACATTAGATATATATGAGACAAGAAGTTCAGTAGGGAAACCGATATAGAGATATAATAACCTAGCAGGGAGAATAATATTTGAATCCGACTATAAACCAATATCATAAAGAAAACTTCTCAGGATTCATTACCAATTTAAATAAGTTACAAACATTGGTTACAGGAAGACAAAATGAGTAAAGAAGGTTCTATAAACTCTTACCAATTTAAGATTCAAATCCAAAGTTGACAAAAAGACCAAATCCAATCCATGGAGGCTACGGATACCCTGAGATTTTACCAAATAAACTCCACAGTGAACTGAAACAAGATTGAGGTAATTAGACCTTCACTTTGTAACTCAAAAGTGAAGAATGTGAAATGAGCCAAGTTCGGGAAAGGTTAGAACAACTAAGGGAATCCGATAGAAAACCCAAATGCTTGTAGACATAACAAAACAACACATATACAATTCTTAAAAACTATTGATTAAACCTCATCGAAATAATTAAAACTATAGGTGGCGCATGCAGGATCCCTGCATGTTAAATGTTTTGTAGGACATGCGAATTAACGAAGAAAAGTTTGCAATGTTTTAATTAAGAATTAGTATGATAACATGAGTTAACATCATCGTAAAACACCCTAATAAGTCCACTTACGTATGAGTTGACATCCATATGCCAAGTGTTATACTTTGGATGACACAATAAAACCCGTTGACATATGTTGTACAATGGTACATGATAATATATGTTATACATTAGATAATACAACCGAATAATCATATATGTATTGGTTGACACATAATGAAACCCGTATTACATATGAAATGCTTTAGCAAGGTTATTATAATTACAAACTCATATGAAATTCTTTAGCAAGGTTAATATAATTACAAAATTTATATGTTGAGTTACATGGACTCAAATAAGGTATGATACGAATAAGAGTTGTATTGACAACGATATAGTGTCAAGTGCGAACATATAGCCACAAGGGGGCTATAACAAACAAACAACCCTCGTAAGACCCTTGTATATGGCATCAAACATGTTCTTCATTTAGTAAGGACTATAGAAATAAAAATTAGGATAACTTTTATAAAACGACGTGTGGTACAAAACTATGTTTTTAAGTAAAGATTTGTTCAACCAGTAGAAGTGTTGAGCAGATACATGTCGACAACTGGGAAGAAGTATTGTACAATTTTCAAGAGAGTATTTGTTGGTTTTTATTTTACTTATACTTTGTCAGTTATCTACTCTGATCCTACCTTACTATCATCAATTGACCCTGATTCAGATTTAACAAGCTCCCAACAAAATCCCTCTAAAACTATCGGCCCCTCTGGTAAACCAGAAGGCAACACAACACAGAGGGTGTACTGCACAGTCTCACCTGAGATAGCTCTATGGGTGGCGAAAATACTCAGGTTTTTGCCGCCTGGGAATGAATGGAGATCTGTGGTTGTACCTTGTAATCTTTATTTATTAAGTCTAATAGCTAATTATAGCAGTCAATCTATTCATGCATGTGAAATATCAGATCTAACTAGTTACTTCATTCATTCATCTAACATTCAACAATTAACAACAATAAAGACGCATACATTCAATCACATAACACAAGTCTTACCATGGTTCACCCCTTCCTGGGACACGTCCACAAAGATATGGATTTCAATCTCTTTATTATGGTTCAGTAATATGTCCCGCAACACTTGTTTACAATCTTGGATCTTACGCTCCCAACAGGCTCACCAATCCCTGCGAGGATGAATAGATCACACCAGGCTCCTTAAACTGTGATCTAACCCTCGAGACCGAGTCGCTCACTGCTTCTCTAGCTCACTAGCTTACGAAATAGTACAACTCTTACAAGCCTTACAAATTCCAGACTCTTCCTGTTTCACTGGTCTCTCTGCCATCCATCATCCCCTAAGTACTACTTATTTATATTCTTGGCTCATCAGCCATTACAATACATTACAAAAACCCTAACCATAGCATCATTATGTCTTCCTTGCATGCGTGCCTCACATTCTTCCCTCGCATGTGCTACTTTTCCTTCCAACTGTCTTTTCTTCCTTTCATGCTTCTCTTCCCAAAAATAGCCTTTTCCCTTGATTGGGTCTGTGTCCAACAGGCCCCCAACACTGACATGTGGCTCGTGCCAAGCCACATAAGCTTTGTGTGCTTCTTCAACAGCTCCTGCGAGAGTATGGAACTTGTCTATGAGTTCCCTTGCTTGTTTTTGAGCCTAAGCGGTCTTTTCCATGAGCGCGTCCAACACTTGCACTGTGATCTCCTTGTTGATCATTTTTGCGCTCTCTACCTGAGTTTGCACCATGTTCTTCTTTTCCTCCTCTGCCTATGCAACGACCTCCACTGCTAACTCTTGGAGAGGTTCCATTTGAGCTTGTCGATCATTCTTCTGTGTCTGCACAACTATTAGCTCTGCTTGTAGCTTCTTCATGTCCTGTACTCCTTTAAGGCGCTCAACAACTGTGTTGACTTGTTGTTCCATCTCCTCCATATGCTCGACTGCTTCCTGCTTCCTTTGTTTCTTCACCTCTGGGGGAGTGGTAGGAGTGAGTTGTTCCCAGAGGTTCTCAATCTCCTTCCCGTATTGATCAATTGTTTGCACAATCTGATCAATTTTCTGCGTTGCCGTGGGCTATGCTATTTGCGCGCTATTTGGAATTCTTTCATAGGCTATAGCCACTCCATGCTCGAGCCTATCTACGCGATCTTTCTCATATTTGGTATCGATATTGAATTACTCGAGCACCAACTCTAACTCTTCTCTGTTGTCCTCAGTGTGTTGCAACTCTGCTGCGTATGTGCATGCACGCGACTGTACCTCCTGCGCGACACTAACTTGCAGTTTATATAGTGCCTTGGTTGGTATCCTCCCCATTACCAACTGTATTTGCGCCAAATTTTTCAAGGGTTTCTAGCCTACAATCTCATCTATGCGTAACATGCTGGGTGTAACGTGGAAAGTCAGGCTCGCATGTGCTATTGTATGGATGATATCCCGTTCGCTTGGCGTAGCCTTGGCTCCTGTTTCTGATGCTGCAGGGAATGAATCTGTTCCTCTACCCACCCTTTGCGCTTCTCTGCTCTGATCTAGGACCTGCCTCCTGTTGGCCAACTAATCCTGAATTCGATCCCTTTGGTGCTAGGCATCTTCAAATTCCTCAATTGCCCAATCGTGGACTCTTTCCTCCACGAGGTCCATGTCATCCTCAGTGATTGTATATTCCAATGATGTCTTGTGCACATTGGCCTTCTTGTGTGCATCCCTAGTGAATATGATCGACCTCTTGGTCTACCTTGTTCCTGTTGGGTAGCACTCAATGTGGTTCCTTGTGTTGTCTCATCCCCTTTCTCCTATTCTTTCGGTGCCTGGGTGGTGTCCTTTTTCCCCGCCCGAGTGCCTTTCTTTGGTGCACCCCCTTTCTTTTGTTGTGTCGGCTTCTGACTTGGATTTGGTTTCTTGTGAACAACTTTATCTCCGACAGGTGTCTGTTCTTACCCTGCATCAACCTCCTTATCCGTGGACATCTCTTGAATCAGAATTGGAACTCTCCAGTCATCTTGCCAATCCTTGATGGCCATCTCTACGTCCTCTTCCTTGACACAATATCGCAGTTGTAACTGTTCCTTATTGGGATCCATTCGCGCTTGGATCCAGACAGTATGCTTGGTCGCTTTGAAGTTGGCGATGTCCTAATATTGCACGAGAACTTCTGGAGTAATCCACCAAGTGTTGGAAATGCTCTCTTGAAGGTCGTTGTAATACCCCGCGAACATGCTTGCATTTTCACTTCTGGTTTTGGAATCCGAAGTGCTCCCCAAAAAATCTGTATCACGCTGCACGAAAACGAGTGGTTTGCTCCCAAAAGTATGTAAACTTAGGATCCCTCCATCCGATTAGGGTGATCAATATGAGTAGCCAAGAATAGTGAAACTTTGTTCCCAGGTCCTGCGCATATTTGTAGTCCTCAAGGAATAGATTTAACAAGTATGGGGCCCAACTGAGCATAGTTCCCTCCGCGCACTATGCTTCAGCCGCGACGACCTGACAGGGACTTCCTCCTTGCGACACTTCTTGAGAAACTTGCACGCCATGAGTTTGGTGGCCAGCCTTGTTGCTGCATCACTGATGCGCTTGATGATGATTCTGCGCGACCCTCTTTTTGTGCCATACGTATTCTTCATATCCTCCGCCATCACCTTCTCCTTTGTCTTATCATCAAGGTACTGCGCGAGACTCTCCCCCCGAGATGGAAGCCCTGTGAAAAATGAAATGAGATCTATGTCTATTAAGAAAAAATCTTCTACCCATAGGTACCATCCGTGGGTGACTGCCATCAGTTTCTTGACGCAGTTTTTTACATCGCGGCCCATTCCAAAATTTGGGACATCCAATAGTTTTAGAATCCCAGTGTTGGCCAGTCCGGATGCCCACTGTTTTGGTTTCAAAAATTGGATCATGGAAGGGTCCTGTACCCCTGTCTAGGTAAAATTGCTTTGCAAATTCAAGAAAATTGTCCACGTCGGTCTCATCGTGGTCTGAGTACCATAGTCGGTCACAAGTCTTGGTTCACTCCTTCCTGGGATATGTCCATAAAGATATGGATTTCAATCTCTTTATTATGGTTCAGTAATATGTCACGCCGCACGTGTTTATAATATCGGATCTTACACTCCCAACAGTCTCACCGATCCCTATGAGGCTGAATAGATCACACCAGGCTCCTCAAACTGCGATCTAACCCTCGGGATCAAGTTTCTCACTGCTTCTCTAGCTCACTAGCTTATGGAATAGTGAAACTCTTACAAGCCTTACAACTTCCAGACTCTTCCTGTTTCACTGGTCTCTCTTCCATCCGTCATCCCCTAAGTACTACTTATTTATATTCTTGGCTCATCAGCCATTACAATACATTGCAAAAACCCTAACCCTAGTGTCGTTAGGTCTTCCTTGCATGCACACCTCACATGCTTCCCTCGCACGTGATGCTTTTCCTTCCAGCTATCCTTTCTTCCTTTCATGCTTCTCTTCCCAAAAATAACCTTTTCCCTTGATTGGGTCTGTGTCCAACAGGCCGCCAACACTGACATGTGGCTCGTCCCGAGCCACCTAAGCTTTGTGCGCTTTTTCAACAACTCCTGTGAGAGTATGGAACTTGTTTGTGAGTTCCCATGCTTGTGTTTGAGCTTGCACGATATTTTCTCTGAGCGCATCCAACCCTTGCACTGTGATCTCCTTGCTGATCATTTCTGCGCACTCTACCTGAGTTTGCGTCATGTTCTTCTTTTCCTCCTTTGCCTACACAATGACCTCCGCTGCTATCTCTTGGAGAGGTTCCATTTTAGCTTGTCAATCCTTCTTCTGTGTCTGCATAGCTATTAGCTCTGCTTGTAGCTTCTTCATGTCCTATACTCCTTTGAAGCGCTCGATGATGTTCATCATTTTCTGCCTCTACTTGAGGTCCTGGATAGTTGAGCTTATCTTTTCCTCTTCCTGGTCCCAATGCTGGACCTGTTGATCCTCCTCCAACTTTGTCCATAGCTGTGTTGATCTATCAAACAAGTCAACAACTGCGCTAACTTGTTGTTCCATCTCCTCCATTTGCCTGACTGCTTCCTGCTTCCTTTGTTTCTTCACCTCTGGGGGAGTGGTAGGAGTGAGTTGTTCCTGGAGGTTCAAGATATACTTCCTGTATTGATCAATTGTTTACACAATCTGATCAATTTTTTGCGTTGTCGTGGGCTCTTCTATTTGCGCGCTATTTGGAATTCTTTCATAGGCTATAGCCACTCCATGCTCGAGCCTATTTGCGTGATATTTCTCATCTTTGGTATAAAGGTTGACTTGCTCGAGCACCAACTCCAACTCTTCTCTGTTGTCCTTCGTGTGTTGCAACTCTGCTGCGTATGTGCGTGCACGCGACTGTACCTCCTGCGCGACACTGACTTGCAGTTTATATAGTGCCTTGGTTGGTATCCTCCCCATTACCAACTGTAATTGCGCTAGATATTTCAAGGGTGTCTGGCCTACAATCTCATCCATGTGCTGCATTCTGGGTGTAACGTGGAAAGTCAGGCTCACATGTGCTATTGTATGGATGATATCTTGTTCGCTTGGCGCAGCCTTGGCTCCTGCTCTGATGCTGCAGGGAATGACTCTGTTCCTCTACCCACCCTTTTCACTTCTCTGATCTGCTCTAGGACCTACCTCATGTCGGCCAACTCATCCTGAATTCGGTCCCTTTGGTGCTAGTCATCTTCAAATTCCTCAATTGCCTGGTCGTGGACTCTTTCGTCCACGAAGTTCATGTCATCCTCGGTGATTGTATATTCCAACGACGTCTTGTGCATATTGGCCTTCTTGCGCGCACCCCTAGTGAATATGATCGACCTATTGGTCTGGACTTGTTCCTATTGGGTAGCACTCGATGTGGTTCCTTGTGTTGTCTCATCCCCTTTCTCTTGTTCTTTCGTTTCTTGGGTGGTGTCCTTTTTCCCCGCCTGGGTTCCTTTCTTTGGCACACCCCCTTTCTTTCGTTGTGTCAGCTTCTGACTTGGCTTTGGTTTCTTGGGAACAAATTTATCTCCGGTAGGTGTCTGTTCTTACCCTGCATCAACCTCCTTATCTGTTGGCATCTCTTGAATCAGAACTGGAACTCTCCAGTCATCTTGCCAATCCTTGATGGCCATCTCTACGTCCTCTTCCTTGACACAGTATCGCAGTTGTAAACATTCCTTCTCGGGATCCCTTCGTGCTTGGATCTAGACAATATGGTTGGTCGCTTTGAAGTTGGCAATGTCCTGATATTGCACGGGCACCTCTATAGTAATCCACCAAGTGTTGGCAATGCTCTCTTGAAGGTCGTTGTAATACCCCACGAACATGCTTACATTTGCACTTCTGGTTTTGGAATCTGAAGTGCTCCCCAATGATATGTACCACGCTGCGTGGAAACGAGTGGTTCGCTCACAAAAGTATGTATACTTGGGCTCCCTCCATTTGATCAGGGTGATCAAGATGAGTAGCCAAGAATAATGAAACTTTGTCCCCAGGTCCTACGCATCTTTGCAGTCCTCAAGGAACAGATTTAACAAGTATGGGGCCCAACTGAGCATAGTGCCCTCCGCGCACTATGCTTCAGCCATGACAACCCCGGTAGGGACTTCTTCATTGTGGCACTTCCTAAGCAACTTGTACGCCATGAGTTTGGTGGCCAACCATGTTGCTGCGTCACTGATGCACTTGATGATGATTCTGCATGACCCTCTTTCTGTGCCATACGTATTCTTCATCTCCTCCACCATTGCCTTCTCCTTTGTCTTATCATCAAGGTATTGCGCGAGACTCTCCCCCTGACATGGCAACCTTGTAAAAAAATCAATGAGATCTATGTCTATTGAGACAAGCCCTTCTACCCATAGGTACCCTCCGTGGGTGACTTCCATCAACTGCTTGACACAATTGTTTACGTCACGACCCATTCCAAAATGTGGATATCCAACAGGTTTAGAATCCTAGTGTTGGACAGTCCGGATGCCCACTGTTTCGGTTGGAAAATTGGATCGTCGAAGGGTCATATACCCCTGTCTAGGTAAAACTGCTTTGAAAATTTAGGAAACTTGTCCATGTCGGTCACATCATGGTCCAAGTACCATAGTCAGTCACAAGTCTTGGTTCACCCCCTCCTGGTATACGTCCACAAAGATATGGATTTCAAGCTCTTTATTGTGGTTCAGTAATATGTCACGCCACATGTGTTTACAATCTTGGATCTTACACTCCCAACATTCTCAGTGATCCCTGCAAGGCTGAATAGATCACACCAGGCGCCTCAAACTGCGATCTAACCCTCGGGATTGAGTCGCTCACTGCTTCTCTAGCTCACTAGCTT
Organism: Picea engelmannii; assembly: GCA_009831015.1. Classification (NCBI taxonomy): domain Eukaryota; kingdom Viridiplantae; phylum Streptophyta; class Pinopsida; order Pinales; family Pinaceae; genus Picea; species Picea engelmannii. The sequence goes on from ML832503.1 coordinate 67,183, forward strand.
ACAAAATAGTACAACTCTTACAAGCCTTACAACTTCCAGAATCTTGTTGTTTCACTGGTCTCTCTGCCATCCGTCGTCCCCTAAGTACTACTTATTTATATTCTTGGCTCATCAGCCATTACAATACATTTCAAAAACCCTAACCCTAGATTTTTTAGGTCTTCCTTGCATGTGTGCCTCACATGCTTCCCTCGCACGTGCTGCTTTTCCTTCCAACTTTCCTTTCTTCCTTTCATGCTTCTCTTCCCAAAAATATCATTTTCCCTTGATTGGTTCTGTGTCCAACAGGCCCCCAAAACTGACATGTGGCTCATCCTGAGCCACCTAAGCTTTGTGCGCTTCTTCAACAACTCCTGCGAGATTATGGAACTTGTCTATGAGTTCCCTTGCTTGTGCGTAGTCTTTTCTCTAAGTGCATCCAACCCTTGCGCTGTGATCTCCTCATTGATCATTTCTACGCACTCTACCTGAGTTTGTGCCATGTTCTTCTTTTCCTCCTCTACCTACGCAATGACCTCTGCTGCTAGCTCTTGGAGAGGTTCCATTTGAGCTTGTTGATCCTTCTTCTATGTCTATGCAACTATTATCTTTGCTTGTAGCTTCTTCATGTCCTGTACTCCTTTGAGGCGCTCGATGATATTCATCATTTTCTGCCTCTTCTTGAGGTCCTCGATAGCTGAGCTTATCTTTTCCTCTTCCTGGTCCCAATGCTGGACATGTTGATCCTCCTCCAACTTTGTCCATAGCTATGATGATCTATCAAACAAGTCGATAGCTGCATTGACTTGTCGTTCCATCTCCTCCATCTGCTCGACTGCTTCCTGCTTCCTTTATTTCTTCACCTCCGGGGAGTGGTAGGAGTGATTTGTTCCCGAAGGTTCTCAATCTCCTTCTTGTATTGATCATTTTTTTGCACAATTTGATCAATTTTCTGTGTTGTCATGGGATTTGCTATTTGCGCGCTATTTGGAATTATTTCATAGGCTATAGCAACTCCATGCTCGAGCCTATCTGCTCGATCTTTCTTGTCTTTGGTCTCAAGATTGACTTACTTGAGCACCAACTCCAACTCTTCTATGTTGTCGTTCATGTGTTGCAACTCTGTTGCATATGTGCATGTACACGACTGTACCTCCTGCACGACATTGAATTGCAGTTTATATAGTGCCTTGGTTGGTATCCTCCCCATTACCAACTGTATTTGCACCAGATATTTAAAGGGTGTCTGGCCTATAATCTCATCCATGCGCAACATGCTTGGTGTAACGTGGAAAGTCAGGCTTGCATGTGCTATTGTATGGATGATATCCTATTTGCTTGGCACAACCTTGGCTCCTGCCTCTGATGTTGTGGGGAATGACTCTATTCCTCTACCCACCCTCTGCGCTTCTCTGATCTGCTCTAGGACTTGCCTCATGTCAGCCAACTCATCCTAAATTCGCTCCCTTTGGTGCTAGGCATATTCAAATTCTGCAACTACTCGGTCCCAGACTCCTTCGTCCACGAGGTCCTTGTCATCCTCCGTGATTGTATATTCCGACGACGTCTTGTGCACATTGGCCTTATTGCGATCACCCCCAATGAATATGATCAGCCTCTTGGTTTGGCCTTGTTCCTATTGGGTAGCACTTGATGTGGTTCCTTGTGTTGTCTCATCCCCTTTCTCCTGTTCTTTCGGTGCATGGGTGGTGTCCTTTTTCCCTGCCTAAGTGCCTTTCTTTGGCGCACCCCCTTTCTTTTGTTGTGTCAGCTTCTAACTTGGATTTGGTTTCTTGGGAACAACTTTATCTCCGACAGGTGTCTGTTTTTACCCTGCATCAACCTCCTTATCCATGGGCATCTCTTGAATCAGAACTGGAACTCTCCAGTCATCTTGCCAATCCTTGATGGCCATCTCTACGTCCTCTTCCTTGACGCAATATCGCAGTTGTAACCATTCCTTCTTGGATCTAGACAGTATGCTTGGTCTCTTTGAAGTTGGCGATGTCCTAATATTGCACGAGCACTTCTGGAGTAATCCGCCAAGTGTTGGCAATGCTCTCTTGAAGGTCGTTGTAATACCCTGCGAACATGCCTGCATTTTCACTTCTGGTTTTGGAATCCAAAGTGCTCCCCAACGATATGTACCGTGTTGTGCGGCAACGAGTGGTTCACTTGCAAAAGTATGTATACTTGGGCTCCCTCCATCCGATCAGGGTGATCAAAATGAGTAGCCAAGAATAGTGAAACTCTGTCCCCAGGTCCTGCGCATCTTTGCAGTCCTCAAGGAATAGATTTAACAGGTATGGGGCCCAACTAAGCATAGTGCTCTCCACGCACTATGCTTTAGCTGCGATGACCCCGGCAGGGACTTCCTCCTTGCGACACTTCCTGAGAAACTTGCTCTCTGCTCTGTATACTCTGTCATTTTGTGCTTTCTCAATTTCAAAATAACCCTTCCGTTACTCGCGTGCTTTGCTTATATAACAATTGTGTGAAACTTCTCGAAGAAGTTACCCGAGCTGTGGTTTAAATGAATTGGTGCTTCCCGCGTACCTACCATTAAATTCCCTTAATGTCGTCAGTTGGCATGATTAATGTGACATCACGTCAAACGTTCTTGTCATTCAATTTTGATAGACGCCGCCAGTTGGCACCTATTTGTGGTAACCACCATTTTACCAATTTTTCGCCTTTTTGTGACCATTGGTCCTTTTTACGACCCGCTAACTATGCCAATTGCACATTATGTTGTTTGGTCGGTGAAAATGTACATTTTATTTTCATCACGCTACCTCTACTTTAGCTGGGTGCTGTTTTCTGATGTCCAGCGCAGTAACCCCTCTGTTGCTGCACACAGTCCTTTATTGTTTGGTGCATTTTTTTTTTAAATGCTAGCAGGTCGACTGTCCCTAAATAGTTTAAGTCGACTCCCATTGATCGTTCCTCTGAGTTGTGTAACTCCCAAATCCTTCAACTATACAACTCCCCCATCTATGACAACCTTTACCTCATACGGTCCCAACCAATGCATTCTGAGTTTTCCTGGGCGTTGAAGAGATTTATTATCGTACACCAAAACTAGGTCTCCCTCTTTGAAACTTTTCCTCTTGATATGTCTATCATGCCAAGCTTTGTCTCTTGCTTTTTGTACCTCTTGGTGAAACCTTGCTAGAATCCTATCTTCTTCCATGATCATCAACTAACTTAGCCTTTCTTGTACTGCACCTCGCTCTGTCATGTTCGTAATTGTTGCTACACGAAGACTAGGTACCGAAAATTCTAATGGCACCACTACTTCTTGTCCATCCACCAATCTGAATGGTGTCTTCCCTACTAATTTTTTACATGTGGTCCTGTATGCCCACAGTACTGTTGGTATCTTCACGTCCCAATCGTCCCTATTGACATTGCATATCTTTGTCAGTGCATTCTCTAGGATCTTATTAAAGGCTTCCACTGTTCCATTTGCTTGAGGATGATATGGTTAACTCTTTTGATGATAAACTTCGAACTCCTCAGTCATAGCCTTAATAATGCTGTTAATGAAGTGAGTACCTTGGTCACTCATCAAAATCTTGGGGCATCCAAATCTAGTGATCACTTGCTCAAACAAGAAGTGTGTAGTTATCTATGAGTTGCGATCTTTTACTGGTGCTGCTTCTTCCCATCTTGTTAAGTATTTTTTCGCAGTAATAATATACCTTGCTCCTAACCTTTTTTTTGGTGGGTTAAGTGGTCCCACAAAATCTATTGCCCATTTGTTGAATACCTGCAAGGTTACTTGTGGCCTTAGGGGCATCTCATCCCGTCTATTAGGTTTACCAACCCTCAGACACACCTCAAATCTATGGTAGTAGTCATTTGAATCTCTGTGAACAATCGTCCACCATAGTCCTGCACGCAATACCTTATGGGTGGTAGCTTTGCCTGCATAATGTTCTCCTGCTATTCCCTCATGGGTCTCTGCTAAAATCCTAGGTTTTTTATGTTCTAGTACACATCTTCTCAAGATGTTGTCTGCACCCATCTTGTATAAGTGTCCTACAATCAATTGATAGTCTACAACTATGACTACCATATTTTTCTTTTGCGCAGTGTTGAATCCTTGTGGTGCAGTCCCTGTACTCAAGTATTAAATGATGTCTACAAAATATTCATCAACTACTTGGACTGAAAATAACTATGCATCGGGAAAGTTTTCCTCTAGATTTGTAGGTTCCTCTCCATTGGTGATCCTTGACAGGTGATTAGGTCCTGCATTCAACTTCCCTGGTTTGGCTATCATTTCGAAGTCAAATTCTTGGAACAACAATAACCATCTACAAATTCTCCCCCCCCAACACTGGCTTATTGACTAGGTATTTGTGAGATGAATGATCTGTAAACATCTTGAAATGTTTTCCCAATAAGTAATGTCTAAACTTCTGAAGCGCATAGACCATAACTAAGCCTTCTCTTTCTATGGTATTGTAATTTCACTATGACTCTGACAGTTTTCTGCTAGCAAATGCTATAGGGTGGTCCAATTCCCCTATTCCTGGTTGCGCCAGAATAGCTCCCAGTGCAATGGCTGATGCATCTACATGCACATGGAATGTATTTTCCCAATCTGAGAATTCTAGCATTGGTGTGGTTACCATCTTCTCTTTTAGAGTGTCCAATCCTCGCTGTCAGTCCTCATTCACTGAAACTTGCTATATTTTCTCAATAGTTTCTCCATTGGTGCAATGATCTACGCATACCCTTTTATGAATTTCCTGTAGTATCCTATGTGTCCCAATGTTTCTCTTAATTGACATACTGATTTTGGTAGTGGTATATTAACAATTACTGCAATCTTGGCAGGATCTTCTTGCAAGCCTTGTTTGCCTACTATATGACCCAATAATATTCCAAAGGGTGTTCCGAAGATGCACTTTTTGATGTTTAATGATATCTGACACTGCCACCCTCAACACCTCTACATGGTCTTTCAACAGATTGTTGACGGTCCATTCATCCAGATATACCTCTAGAAAATGGCGGATGAATTATTTGAATGCAGCTATGACTACTCTGGAAAATATTGTTGGTGAATTCTTCAGTCCAAAAGGCATGACTGTGTTGATTAAGGTTGGTTTTCATTGATGTCAACCCTTGAAGAAAGCCCCGTGGCACAAGGTTTGGGTAATGGACCCAAGATTGTTTGATGTAAAGATGACTCATTATTGTCTTGTCATGGTTGATAAGAAGTAAAAATGGATGAACTCCAAAGTGGTCCCCTTATGGTCAAAGCCCTTACGGGAAGACACTTTGTGGAGTGAGATAACCCATGCTTATTTGAGGAATAATGAGATGAAGGATAGTGAATTTGTGAGTGAAAATATCCTAGATGGATAGTGCTTGTCATGCCGTTTCCGGTGGTATGTGAAACATCACATAACTCCTCACGGTTAGAGAGTTATGACCATATGAAGTTGGAGAACCCTCATGAGTCTTATAGAAGCCCCCAAGAGTCAAAGTGCTTTGCAAAAATAAATTA
>ML832503.1:79986-91459 GCA_009831015.1 Picea engelmannii
GTGTATGTGTGTGATTGTTTATTTCTTATTGCTCATTATTGGATAATAATTCTACATTGATATAACATTTGAAGAAAAAGGATTATAATTACGCTATTATTGATTCACCCCACCTCTTAGTAATCCAACAGACTGTATATTGGTAGGACCCCCATTCTATGGAAAAAGTGGTCTTGTACCTGTCTTATAGGGCTATCTTGATCTGATGGTAGCCTGAGAACCCGTCAGTGAATGAGTAAGCTTCCTGGCCTCCTACATTCTCCAACACCTCATCTGTGAAAGGAGTAGGGAAAGCATCATTTAACTTCCTCAGGTCGACACATATCCTTATCACTCTATGCTTCTTCTCCTAAACTACCATAGGGTTTACCCATTTAGATTCCTCTACTGGTTCTATGATTCCAGCCTCCAACATCCTATCAATTTCTGCTTTCACTTTTTGCTTATATATTGGGCTTAGTCTATATGCTCTCTATCTGATCGGTCTTGCCTCATATCTGAGAGGTATCTTCATTTCACCTATCTCTCCTGCCATTCCTTTCATTTCCGTGAACGTTGTTGGGAACAGGTCGCTGTACCAGCGCAATAAATCTATTATGCTTTCTACTGTTTGCTCATCCCAATAGTCTCTAATGCTGGCCATTTTGGGATTCTCAATTGTCCCAATGTTGAATTTCTTCACCTTGATCGACACAACAAATAATTATGATTCCAGAGTTGGGCCTTCCACCTCTCTTTCACCTTCAACTTTCGTTATCTGAATGTTTCGTGGGTCATCTCATTTGGTGCTTCTTCCTGCACATGGTAGCATGATAGTAATTCTTTTACTGTTTGTCTATTCTACTGTTGATCTTCTATCATGAGTTCAACTTCCGGTTCCTTAATGAATATCACCCCTTTGATTTGTTTAAGTGTTGAGTCTATGTTGGGGTTCTCATGTTCAAATGAGAAGTGACTGTAAAATTCTATTGTAATACTATCTAGTTTGTAGTTCCTCTGCGCAATTCCTGGTCTGTATACCAGTTTGCTGGAATCCATTCTAATGTGTGAATAAAGTGATGAGGCCATTCCTCTGGTGGTGTCATCCTCCATAGTCTTTTGCACTTCTCCAAGTGTTCTGCTAGTGCCCCCTGTCCGCTGTATTTCTGCAGTTGGTTGCTTCCCTATTCTGCGCCAAATTTGATGCGCAATAACCGCCTACATTGGTACCAATCCTTGACTGTCTCTTTGTGTGCACCCCACCATATTGCATGTGTTTCCTTGAGTGCTATATCCATGGCTACAAGCCTCTAATTTTCTAGCACTTCATATTTGTATCTTTTTAAGAATGCTTCTAAGTCATTCACCCCATGGAAGTTGGGAGGTTCCCTTATCTCCGTACCTACCCATCTTACTGCACGGTCTATTCTTGCACATCTTCTTGTGGAGACTTCGTGTAACCTCTGCTGCCATTTCTCTAACCTTGTATCTGATTCTGACGCGCATGACGTGATACTTCTCCAACTGAGTACCACATCTGCAGTTGGATTCACATAATATTCTTCTCGCGCAGTTGTTCTATACAACTGGTTAATTTCCTCTAGGTATAGACAAGTGGGTTCTACAAACCTTTCCCCTTCGAACGGGTCCAATGGCACAATGAATCTGTATTCTCCTGACTCGAATTTCATCTTCCTCGTCTTTAAGTTGATTATGGCCTGATTGTCAAACACCCAATCCAATCCCAGTAATGCTAGATAAGGTGTTGTGCCATCTACTATCTCTATCACTTCGAAATCGGCTTTAGTTCACACTCCATCTAGATCTATTGTCACCCCCTTTAGTCTTCCAATTGGTAGAACTCTGTATTGATTTTCTAGTTTCATCTGAACATGTGAGTATCCTAATGTGGGCTCTCCCATACATTGCCATGTCTTCTTGGGTAATACATTTACTTCAGATCCTAAATCTAGTATAATATCTCCCATATTGAAATCTCCAATGTTGGCGTTTAGTCGAAATTCTATGCTTGTTCTCCTCCTTGTATGCAGATGATTAACTATTTTATGTTCTATCTTTCCTTCTATCTCCGTGCTACATCTTTCTAGCATATTTTGTAACACTTTAACAGATGATGGGTTGTTTAGTAGTTTGACACAGGATTGCAAAAAGGCTTTAATCATACTTTCTTGTCCTAGGGGTTGTGCTTCTTTGGTGTGATCCAACACTGGAGGCATATCGTATGTTGGTACTTCCTAAGTATGCTACACAGTTGATGTCGATGCAATGTATGGCTTCAAAAATTCTTGTTTGGGCTGCTTGAATATCTCCTTTTCATTCTGCACATCAAACTGCTTCTTCGGTTCGACATTCTTCTTCACCCATTGGTGTTGTGATAGATCTTGTCTTACTGCGTCGTTTCCTGTCTTAGCTCCTCCCCGCATAACTATGTTGATATTTATTCCATCATCCCTTGCTTCTGTCGAAATCCACTAAACATTCTGAATGTTCTGATTTCTCTTTTCCTGGATCTTCCCCAATAGTGTAGGACATTCTTCTGTATCAGGATATGATGCACAACAATACATACATGTCGCGGGTGGAAGTGGACATTCTATTGCATAGTGTCCCAATTGTTGATAGTTGTGGCATACCACTGGTCCTCTGGCTCTTCCAAAGCCTCCTCTTCCTCTTCCTCCACCTCTGTAGCCAACTTGATCTCCTTGTGGTGCGTTGTACTGGGGCACCTGGTTATATTGCACGAGGTTATAGTGTGGCTGTGTGGTATTGTACTACGGTTGCGCAGTGTTATACGAGGCTGGTGCTTGGTTAAATTGTGGTGCATCTTTCCCGGTCATCATTTCTTCCTGCACCCTATAAGCGTATGATGTTCTTTCCCTCATCAGGTCCATGGTCTTGTAATCCTTGTCATCATGGCCTACTGACTTGCAAAAGTTGCAATATGAACTCTTAGGTACTATTTGGTATTTTTTCATCATTGGGTAGTGATATGGATCATGCCCTTATTTCTTACAGATCTCACACCATACTCCTCATGTTGGCAAAGGGTTTGGTAGTCCTGTTGCCATGTACGTCTATGCAAATGTTTGGCATTCATTCTTATGGTGTCCTTCTTTCCTACATGTGGTACACAAAATGACTTCTCTCTTGTCCTTACCATTGTTCTTGTTTAGATGGAATGTTAAGTTCTTCAAATCCTCCTTCAGTTCCTCTATGGTTGGATCTATCTTCTGATATTGGTTCTCTTCCAGTTGTAGGGATTCCTGCAGAGCCTCTGCCTGGGTTTGAAACTTATGTTGTCACAAGGGGTATTTTAAGTGTGGTAGCAATGAATTGACAAACAAATTCCTATGCTGCATATCTGTCATGACATACTTTAGCTTTCCCTTCAATTGTTTGAATCTCTGGTCAATCTCCCATACATATTCTCCTGGTTTCTTTCTAATCTCTATCACCTCATTCATATATTGATCCTTTGATCTAGGCTTCTGGAATTCACTTATCAATAGATTTTTGATATCTCCAATCATTCTGGTTGTCCCTGGCGGAATGTTTGCAGCTAAGCTCATGTATCAATCCAGTGCGTGATCTCTTAGCGTGATAGCTAACTACGCAAGTTTAGTGTCCTCATCTGTGATCTATTTTGCTTCCCAGATATTTTCACAAATGAATAGGTGCTTCTCAAGGTCCTCTGACACCTCTCCTTTGAATTTTGGTAACCTGATGGTGGGATCATGTCCTTCCATCCTGAATGATGAACTACTACCTCTGCGTGGTGTAGATACTTGACTAATGCTTCTTGAACCAGTTCCCCCAATTGTTGTTCCCTGTGTAGATGTACTTCATGATTTATTTCTTTTCCCGAAATTCGGTTGTCTAAATGGTGGTGTTCTTATTGGTGTATTAGTCACACATGGGTTTATGGGCTCCACACTGACATTGATATGGATATAAGTGCTGCCTTCTATTCTTGCTCTTGGACCTCTCATCTTCCTCTCATATGTCGCGCACAGGATTTCCTCAATCTGATCCATATCCTGGAGATCCTCTACCTCTTCTTCATCACTTGCCAAGCCTTCCCTCACGACTACGACTCTCTTCTTGGTGTTCATCTTATATTGGGAGGGTACTCCACTGCGCGTTCTTCCATCTGTTGCCATGATCTGCTTGATCTGGTCTTCATCCATCATGATTGGGTCCAAGGCCTCCTCCTTCTTACCTTTATCCGTTTCTCCCTCCATTTTTCCTTCTCCTGTCAATGCTTCCCCCCTTCCCCCATGCATGCAGAGAAGTTTAGTTGTCTAACTCCATTGTCATTACACCTTTGTTATATAGTAATATCTTAATAGAAGTATATAACGATCTGATATACCTACCTCTAGGTCCCTTCAAGAACTCTTTCTCTGCTGCACTGTAAGACTTCACCATATCTACTGCAAATTATGTGATAAATCCTACAACAATGTTGTCTAACCAGAAATCTACTACACACGTAAATTTATTGTCAACTTGTTGTAACTACGTGATCTCTACCAGATTCCACTCTAGTTGTCTGATGCAATTTGTAGGATGGTTGTCTTTTAACCTCAATATCCACTCCTGCAATACATGCAGGAAATCTTTTTGTGCAAACTCCAACTCCTTTGTTTTCAACCAACTCTCTATCTCTACCTTCATTGGGTTCCATGGTCTTAACATCCCCTTTTATATTCTCATTCTCTTATTGTCTTGTTGTCCAATCTAGCATTCTTTTGACGCGTCTTCAGCATGTCTCATTCACTCAATCCCAACCTGTTCCAACCAATCGACAACATAACCATTTGTTGGTTTTTATTTTACTTATACTTTGTCAGTTATCTACTCTGATCCTACCTTAATGTCATCGATTGAACCTAGTTTAGATTTAAAAAGATCCCAACAAAATCCCTCTAAAACTATCGGCCCCTCTGGTAAACCAAAATGCAACGCAACACACAGGGTGTACTACACAGTCTCACCCAAGATAACTCTATGGGTGGTGGAAATACTCAGGTGTTTGTAGCCTAGGAATGAGTGGAGATCTGTGGTTGTACCTTGTAATCTTTATTTATTCATTCTAACATCTGATTATAACAGTCAATCTATTCATGCACGTGAAATATCAGATCTAACTAGTTACTTCATTCATTCATTTAACATTCAAAACTTAAAAACAATAGAGACACATACATTCAATCACATAACACATGTGTTATTGTGGTTCACCCCCTCCTGGACTACGTCCACAAAGATATGGATTTCAAGCTCTTTATTATGGTTCAGTAATATGTCACGCCACGCGTGTTTACAATCTTGTATCTTACACTCCCAACAGGCTCCCCGATCCCTGCAAGGCTGACTATATCGCACCAAGATCCTCAACCTACGATCTAACCCTTGGGATCGAGTCGTTCACTGCTTCTCTAGCTCACCCGCTTACAAAATAGTACAACTCTTACAACCCTTACAACTTTTGGACTCTTCTTGTTTCACTGGTGTCTCTTCCATCTGTCATCCCCTAAGTACTACTTATTTATATTCTTGGCTCATCAACCATTACAATACATTGCAAAAACCCTAACTCTAGCGTCGTTAGGTCTTCCTTGCATGCTTCCCTCGCACGTGTTTCTTTTCCTTCCAGTTGTCCTTTCTTCCTTTCATGCTTCTCTTCCCAAAAATAGCCTTTTCCCTTGACTGGGTCTGCGTCCAACAATATTCATGTATTTGTGTGGCACAAAAGACTTGCTATATGATACCAAGGAAAACCTGGAGGCAACAGTGAATTAAATGTACATGGCTTTGTTGACGCCGACTTGGATAGAGATCTGGATCGATGGAGGTCGAACAATGGATATGTATTCAAGATGTTCAGTGGAGAAATCAACTGGATGAGTAAGTGATAGGCGAGTGATTGTATCCTTGTCAACAACAAAAGATGAATACATGGCAGCCACTCATGGAAGAAAAAAGAAGTATGGTTGCAAAGGTTGTGTTCATGAATCAGGTTTGAGTAGAGAGATATGAAGATAAGTTGCGACAATCAAAGCACATTATTTCTGGCAAATAACCCATCTTATCATTCGAAGACTAAGCACATTGATGTACAATACCATTTCGTGAGAGACATGGTGGAAAGCAACAAGGTGTTGCTAGAGAAAGTAGACACATTGGAAAACATAGTAGACTCATTGACCAAGTCTGTGAGTGTTGTGAAGTTCTCTTGGTGTTGAGAAGTAATGGGAATTGTTGCCCTGGGTCTATGAAAAAAAGTTCAGAGGTCTCCCGGTTTCAACAAAGAACACAACAAGTGGGAGAATGGTGGGTTGTTATATTCTTTGCAGTGAAAGTTGAGGTGGATCGACTGACAGTCGAAGTTGAAGGTTGAAGTGGTTCGATCAAGTAAAGACGAAGTTGAGGTGGATCGACAACAAGTTGAAGGTCAAGGATAGTTGACTGGGTAAAGTCGAAGTCGAAGGTCGAGGTGGTTCAACATGGTAAAGAAATCAACAACAAGTCGAAGAGGTCAACCGATAAGATGTCGATAGGCGGGCGTGTGGTGACTGACTGAAGACCAAATGAAAGCTCGTTGGTAGTTGACAGGTAATCTGACTTGGTAGTCGACTGTAACAAAATCCTGATATTTGCAGGATTTGTAGCCAATGATTTGCATGGATTTGTAACCATTTTTAGGCACCTTTTCTTTAGGGTTTTTCCTATTGTAAATCCTATAAAGAAGGCATTTTGTAAGGCCATAAAGGCTAATCAATGATTCAATCATTAATCATAGAGGTTGATGGTCATGTAGATGTAAGACAAATTGGCTACATGGTTGTTCTTATGTAAGCAAGAGGATATGATGTCGATTGTGTCTTAGGTGTGAACCAATGTTAGACATGTAACCTTTTATTCTGAATGAATAAGACAACAAGGAGAAGAATGCTCAAGGAATGTTGGTTTTCCCAGTTTAGGTTTCCAGGGTAAAATCTTTGTGTACTGTGTGCTTTCCATATCATTTACTTTCTTGATTAAATCTTTCTTCCTCTCTTCTGCTAGGTTTAGCGTGGAAATGTGTCTCATTTCATAACATTAACAAATTTCCTAATTTCCACATTGCCATTTTCTTCATTACTTCGTTATTTCCATTCATTCATTTGATTAATTCAATACTAATGAAATATTCTGCAACATTGTTGCCATTTTCTTCATTGCCTTTTTTTAATTTTTTTTTATTTGCATTCATTCATTTGATTAATTCAATACTAATGAAATCTTAGGCAACATTAATAAATTGCAATGTCTAACTTAATCAATGATATTGTTTATTTTTTATTTTTTTCTTATATCTCCCTTTCACCTTCTCACAGAAGTGACCACATATATTAATTACACAGAAAATAACTCCTTAGTTATAACTGTATTTATGATAACATCACTCTTAAAATATGTAGAAAAGTCATTTACAAAAGCTACAAATTCAAACACTCTATCCATTACCTTGACTTGCACTTTGCTAATATGGTTTTCCAATTAAAATTATAAATGGATACCACACAATTAGAGTAAAACACTTGAAACATAGAAATGATTTATATTTCTTTAATTGTGATTTAGGGTTGAAACAAACTTTGTCATAGTAATAAAATCACGATGACATATGATTTTAAACGATGTGATTATTAAATTTAAATATGTGATTATTAAAGTTATTTTGTTTAATGTTTGTTGTAAATATTAGTTATTAACGCTATTTGATTTGATGTGCTAGTATTTTATAGTTGTTTTCATATTGTATTATGTTTTGGTTTATATGAAGGTGAGGGTGGAGGCGGGGGAGACATTATGCAAAACATATAGTATATGTTTTGAATAATGTTTTTCCCCACCCTCATATAGGGTATATGTTTTATATGTTTTGCATAATGTCGTTCTCCATCCCATATAGTATATGTTTTGCATGATGTCACCTCCCATCCCCACCCTCACCTTCATATAGGGTATATGTTTTACATAATGTCTCCCTCCACCCCACATAGTATATGTTTTGCATAATGTTTCCCGTCACCCCCACCCTCATATAAGATATATGTTTTGCATAATGTTTCTATCCATCCTATATAGTATATGTTTTGCATAATGTCTCCCCCCACCCAATATAGTATATGTTTCACATAATGTCTCTCCCCACCCCATCCTCATATAAGGTGGGGAGAAGATATTATGAAAAAGCATATACTATATCTTTTGTATTTAATTTGTAATTGATATTTATATGATTTTCATAGTTTTATATTTTTATGGCTTGATTGTGTAGTTTTGTATTTTATGACTTGATTTTGTTCCATATTAATATTTATTTAATTTTACAAAACCATTATGAAATTGAATAGTTGATGAAACATTTATTGTATTAAAAGCTTTGTTATTTTAGATATTAGTTTTAAAGAGCAAGTTTCCAAATTCATGTGATAATAATTGACAATTTTGATATAGCCATTTTAAAATTTTGATGTAATATGCTATTTTTTTGCAATAAAATCTTTGTACATTAAATACTCATTCAAATATTCATTCCATCATAAAAAAATCTAAAGTATCTAACAATTTACCATAAAGTTTCAAAAGGAAACCATGCAGATCCACATGGAAAAATAAACACACTTCATACTTCTTTGATTAAGATGTAGTAAGAAGAACATACAAATTGACATTGTAAGTATTAGTTATTAAAATTACTTTATTGGATATGCTAGCATTTTATGGTTGTTTTTATATTGTGTTATGTTTTAGTACTAGCAGAATCGCAAAGTGGCTGGTGAATGTTGAAAGGTGATGTTTACTCTTGGACAATTAAAACACATGGATAGCTGAAACGTACATAGAGCTGAGAAAATCCAAAAGTTAATTTCAAATGTGGTAATTCCAAAGGTTAATCAGTTAAACGTGGCAATTATATGGTGGTACAATAATTTCTTAATATGATTAGGTAAATGTTAAAAAGTAAACTGGTTAACTGATGCATTCAAAAATACAAGAAAGTTATGAAGAGTAAATCACATTCATTGATTTGGGAGGACGACTAAGAATATGCCAACATCTTCAATTGTTAACCATTAGATTAGAATTTTAGATTAAAAGGTGATTAATTGTGCCCATCTCCAATAAGTATACGCCTTTGGACATAATTATGTATTCAATTTGTAATTGATATTTATATGATATTTATAATTTTATATTTTTATGATTTGATTTTGTTCATGTTAGTATTGATTTAATTTTACAAAATTATTATAAAATTGAATGGTTGATGAAATGTTTATTGTATTAAAAGTTTTATTATTTTACATATTAATTTTGAAAAACAAATATCCAAATTCATATATAAAATTAAATGGTTGATAAAACATTTATTGTATTAAAAATTTTATTATTTTAGATATTAATTTTGAAAAACAAATATCTAAATTTATATAAAAACTTTATTATTTTAGATATTAATTTTGAAAAACAAATGTCCAAATTGATATGATAATAATAAAATGTACCACTTTGATGTGGCCATTTTTGATCATTTTTCATATATATATTTTTATATTAAATATTCATTTCATCATAGAAAGATCTCACGCATGTAACAACTTGTCATAAAGTTTCACGGGGTAGCCATGAAGTTGCACATGGAAAAATAACTATACCTCTTACTTCTTTGTTTAAAATATAACAAGGCTACTAGGTAGCATATACCTGCCGAATATAATAATGAAAATATTGTTTAAGGAGATAGGAAGAGGAGTAGGCATGAAATGACTAGATGGCAACAATATTTATTAAATTTACATTGGGGGAAGTGAAGGTAGCAATAAGACTTCAAAGTTTTTGGCCAATAAGATTTTAGATAAATGAGATTTAAAATTTAAAATTAATCATTATTTTTTAAAACTTTAGATAAAGGGGTGTATATTTTATGGTCAACCATGAACTAATAGAAAGTCAAACCTAACTCAACACTATATACCATGCCTATCGGCAGGTATAATAAGAGGAACATGCAAATTAAGGCCTTGTAAATATTAGTCCTTAAAGTTATTTTATTCAACGTGCTAGCATTTTATGGTTGCTTTCATAGTGTGTTATGCTTTGTTACTATGTATTCAACGTGCTAGCATTTTATGGTTGCTTTCATGTGTGTTATGCTTTGGTACTATGTATTTAATTTGTAATTGATATTTATATGGTTTTGATAGTTTAGCATTTTATGGTAGCTTTCATATCGTGTTATGTTTTGCTATAATTTGTGTGTTATGTTTTGATACTATGTATTTAATTTGTAATTGATATTTATATGATTTTGATAGTTTTATATTTTTATTGTTTTATTATGTAGTTTTATATTTTTATGGTTTAATTTTGTTCACATTAATATTTATTTAATTTTACAAAATCATTAAGAAATTAAATGGTTCATTAAGTATTTAGTATGTTAAAATTTTGTTATTTTAGATATTAGTTTTGATAATAATTGATAATTTTGCATGTGATAACAATTGAGAATTTTGATGTGGCTATTTCTGGCAAGTTTTATCTTGTAATGTGATATGCTATCTTTTTAAATATTAGTTTTGAAGAACAAGTTTCCAAATTTATGTGATAATAATTGACAATTTTGATGTGGCTATTTTTGACAATTTTTAGCTTGTAACTTGATATGCTATCTTTTTAGATATTAGTTTTGAAGAACAAGTTTCCAAATTCATGTGATAATAATTGACAATTTTGCTTGTGATAACAATTGACAATTTTGCATGTGATAACAATTGACCATTTTGATGTGGCTATTTTTGGCAATTTTTAGCTTGTAACGTGATATGCTATCTTTTTAGATATTAGTTTTGAAAAACAAGTCTCCAAATTCATGTGATAATAATTGACAATTTTGCATGTGATGACAATTGACCATTTTGATGTGTCTATTTCTGGCAATTTTTAGCTTGTAACGTGATATGCTATCTTTTTAGATATTAGTTTTGAAGAACAAGTCTCCAAATTTATGTGATAATAATTGACAATTTTGCATGTGATAACAATTGACCATTTTGATGTGGCTATTTCTGGCAATTTTTAGCTTGTAACGTGATATGCTATCTTTTTAGATATTAATTTTGAAGAACAAGTCTCTAAATTCATGTGATAATAATTGACAATTTTGATGTAGCTATTTCTGGCTATTAAACCATTTATATTTTTATGGTTTAATTTTGTTCACATTAATATTTATTTAATTTTACAAAATCATTAAGAAATTAAATGGTTGATTAAGTATTTAGTATGTTAAAATTTTATTATTTTAGATATTAGTTTTTGATAATAATTGACAATTTTGCATGTGATAACAATTGAGAATTTTGATGTGGCTATTTATGGCAAGTTTTATCTTGTAATGTGATATGCTATCTTTTTA
>ML832504.1:0-22454 GCA_009831015.1 Picea engelmannii
ATGAATTCCCTGTTGAAACAATGAGCCTTCGTTGCTTTTTATAGCCATTTCCAGGCGGTCATGTAACTAGTTCCCGGTGTAGACACAGGCTAGTTTAGGGTTCGCTTAAGCCATAAATTCGCCGTATTTGCAGAACCGACCCTAATCAGAGGGTCAAATCATCTCGGGCGAAGGTCTTTTGGCGGTCGGGAAGCCGACTTAAGCATTTAATGTGCCGTATTAGCAGATGCGCGACTTTTCATGTGGACAGTCGCGCATCGTGCGCTTAAAGCGCGCACAACACGTTCTTATCCCGCGCATACGCGCACACCTTATGATGTGAAGTGTCTTTCAGTTTTTGTATAGTATTTGACCCTTCTGGAATGCTGTGAATAGTGCCATGAATGACTTCATTGCTTTTTTGATGATGTAAAGTTCTTGTTGCTATGTGCAGATGATGTGGAGTTCTTGTCGCCATGTGCAGACGAAATTTCAGTGCTAACAGTTTCTTTGCTTTCCGTTTTATTTTCTAGGTTGTTTTTATTTTTATTTTTTGTTTATTGGCCTTTTTGAGTCAAACATGCCTGTATTACAATCTAGTTCAGAAGAAGAGAACAAAATGCTTCATCTCGAAATAACTGTCAAGGGATGTCAGAGCATCAATTGCTGTGTTTTCTAAAAATGTAGGCTAGTTAAAGATGGTATTTTGTTTGAGAGTCGATTTCTCAGTTTCAATTTGCATTTGAGAGTAATCATGACTATCTTTAAAAATATCTTTACGCTATCCCTACCCTCGAAAATTAGTTTTATTAATAAATTGTTTTCAGATCTTGATGAAGGTTAGCAAGAAAAGATTAAAGGCCTGGAAAATATTAATTTGTGTAAAAATTGGAATTTTCAGCGTCACCCCGCTCTGTTGGATGTCTTTAAAACTATGTCAGATTGTGAATAACTTCTCAAAGAGTTGTGGGAAGTGTTTGTAAACCCGCCGGGACACTGAATAGGTCTGCTGAAAGCGGGAAAATGCATGCATGATGCCAAGACAACTTCACCAGGGTATTGAACAGGCCCGCTAGTAGCAAAGCGATGTCAGGTTAAAGAAAATTCTCAGGTATAAATCTTGATTTTGGTCATAAGCATCCTTCATTTTGATTTGAAATTTCTTGGACATGATATAGATGTCAAAGTGGGTTAATTGACATCCCTGTGGAGGCTATGGACACCCGCCTGAAGCAGTGGCCCTGTCAATAGTATTAGAGCCATTAACTTAAACATCGTGGCTTTCATTTGTGAAGTTTGTCACTAGATTTCATCTTTTTAACGAAAGATATCTTAAGCTGGAATACGTCATGATTATCAAAGATGCTCAAATAACCTTTCAGTTGTTATTTGATTTGAAATCATTCAATTTTTTTCTAATCTGAACTCGTCAGTAATACAGAGATAACTGCTTCTCCTAGCAAGTTGCCATTGTTGGCAGCCCAACATAATTTTAACTTTTTTATATCAAATAATAATCTATGTAGCTGCCTAACTGGGGTCGTACATTTTCCTGTTCTTCATAAGCGATTTTTGAAATGACAATTGTAAGTTTTCAGTTTTTCCTAGTGTTTTTGTTTTCATGTTTCGTTCATGACTGAAAGCATGAAAACAAAGCATTAAAACTTATGACTGTATTACCACTCTATTTGAAAAATTTATAAAAGTTTACCATGGAGCCTTTCGTTACATCTCAAAATATCAATGGCTATGACAAAGGTATGCCAGTGTCCCTACTGAAAACCCGATGGCATGGTTTTCTTGCAGTGTTGAAACAATTCATGACGTGTGAAGGCCGTTTTGATTTTGTCTTTCTATATCACTTGCGTTTTCTCATGAATTTCATAGGTTTTCCTTTGAACATGCCTTATTACCTGTGGAGAAGCCTGTATAAAATGGCTAAGAGATATAAGAAGCAACGTTTGGATTCAAGCCTTTTCCACCACGGTTTGATAAAAATTATGCTTGCACATCAATTGAAGTTGTAGAACGATGATTGGGATTCATTTTTAACCCGAAATGGTTTCACTAACCCCAATGCTGGAGAGGTTGACAAACCTGTGATTGAGGAAACCATAGTTTATCCCAGAGTGTTCCCTTCATCTACACAGTTCTATGTTATGGCCACCCACAGTAAGCCTTTACCTGACTCAAGAGTTGTTGAGTAGACCCATGAGCAAGATGCACAGCCTAACGCCTATGTCAAAAATGCAAACAAACTTGTAGGCAAGTCATCTAAAGGTGACATTGATTTGGGTTTTAAAAATAAAAGAGATGGAAGGTTGATTTCGAGGAAGCTGCAAAACAAATCAAACCCTCATGTGAGCTCGATCAAGACGATCGAGAATCATGAGAGCACAGATTCCGAGATTGATAGCTTTCTTGCTGAAGAAGACCCTCCTTCTTTCTAAACAGACCTCGATCAGTCTTACAATTTTGTGGATAATCTGCCGCCTTGTTTGAAGCTTAGTGAAGGGTTTCTAGGTATTAAGTTTGGTGACAAATATATAGTCCAAATTGGGGACGTTCTGGTACACAACCGTGGGTATTCTCAATCGACTGTCGCACAGTCACAATGCGAAACTTACCTGTTCTGGATTGACAAGTATTACACCGATATACCTATTTTACAGTCACAGATCAAAGCCCTTACTGATCAGGTCGACCCCTTAACAAATGAAAATCATAGGCTCAAGTCTATCGTTCAGAGACAAGGGAAACGCATGAAAACTACATGGAACGCCATATTAAAAAATGTCGAGACTGCAACAACAGTAAAAAATTCTGAGATCATGTGATATGATTTGATTTTACAGTTAAAGGTAAGATTTCTTTTTATCCTAAAATAGTGTTATATTTTCATTGGATAAATTAGATTATTTTGTTCAATTCATAAATTAGATTATTTTGTTCATTGAATAAATTAGATTTCGTTATTAAAATAGACTAGCTACAGAATCAACAGATTCTGTAGCCAATCTATTCTAATTCGAAATTTGGAAAATTGTGGTTATATATATATCTAAGTTTCTTTATTTTATCTTTTCTTTTCAGGATATCTGGGAGTTTATGGTGACCAAGTGATTTGAAGCATTTTTTGGGCTTGTTAGCCATATCTATGATCCATTTTTGTATAAAGAGGAATAAACCTTTTTTTTAGCTTTTAAAGATTTAGTATGATCTGGGGTGGTTATGTTCCCCCTCTATTTTTGTAATCAATAGATGATTGTATCTTATCATAGAAGATAAGACAATTACCTTTTTGAAGGCTTTAAAAACTCATTATTTTTTGTAATGAAACATCTTGGCCTAGGGCTGAAGGTGGACAACCTATACATGAACTTGGACGGAACATATGTTTACATATTTGCTTTAGCTCTCTGTAAATGTTGTTTTCATTTGTGGTTCATTTATCTTGATAATTCGATAATTGTTGATAGCTTTTGTCTTCATAAATTATTATGTCGTCAAGATAATTTCTCTTAATATAGTCCACATTTTGATGCTTCAATTCAAAATGATAAGGTTTATCTTTAATTTTGTTGAATGATTAAAAGCAGGTTGTTACAATTAGATTTATCTTATGTGTAATTGCTTGCAATCACAAATATTACAGTTATTATTTGTGTCTTATCGTTCTGTCATTAAAATCCAATAGTCAATATACTGTTTTGCATTTATTCTGAATAGTGTAAAGGTTCACTGCAAGTTTATCTCTTGGAAAGGCTGGCTGGACATTTCATGATCATACAAACGTTGGATGCATGCTGATTAACTCATTAATAGGTTAGTTTATTTCTTTTATCGTTTGTATGTTTTCAAAACTCTTATATGTGGTCTGGTTTTGACCGTCTACATATTCCCGTTTCATAGTATATTTTGATATTTAATCTTATAGATAAATAAAGATAAAAACAAAAAATAGCTTATTTTGATTTCTTTATCTACTTTTGTCAAAAGAGCCATCTTTTCATAGATTTTCGTGAGTTCAGATTAAATCTCACAACTTGTATATCTTGCACATAAATTAGATAAACAGATTTGTATTGTAAATATCATTTCAAAATAGTTATATAGATACATATGTACATATATACACCGAGTAGTTAATTGTTAGTTTGCTCTTTTTCTTTATTTTGTTTCTTTTAGGACTTTTAGATTGGCCAATGGAGCCATTAAACCCGTCAGAGCGAGTCATACCAAATGGCTTGGGTTATTTAGACAACCCCGGACCATAATCGTTCTTCCAATTGACGGACGATCATTTTCGCCCGTCAACACTGTCTCATCAAGATCAACTGTAAAACAATCATGATAAATGACATAATATTGTTAGCCATTTGTACCCTCTCATATATTACTGAAGCCACTATCATCCATTTTGACAACATTAATAATGATAGCATAAAAAATATGACTGCAAATGAGCTGATATGTTTATAATACTTGCACGACATTAGCTTATCTTGAAGCAAAGTTTGATTGATTTTCCATTCTACAATCATATCTTGTTCTTGCTTAAGATCTATCACTTGATTTGAAACAATTATAGGTTTGTTGCTTGCTTGATTTTTCTTTCTTAATTGTTCCATAGTTTGAAGAGATTTATTTTCCTTTAAATGATGAGCATGAACCACATATTCTTGACCTGCTTTGATTAAGTGATATTGATTCTTTTCCCTGTAGAAGATTTCTTTACGATCATACAAGTAAGGACTGCCTAAGACCATTCCACATTCACTGAGTGGTACCACATCACATGGTACCTTGTCCACAAACTTAGATGAAATTGCAAATTTTAATGTGCACTGCTTTGTTTTGTGCAATTGATGATTGTTGCTTATACATTTAACTGTGTAAGGCTTATGATGTATCTGTGTGTTTAATCCCAACTGTTTAACCAATTCCTCTAAAATTAAGTTAGATTGAGATCCACTATCTATCAATGTGTTGACCTTATTATGCCTCATAACGACCCTTATGTGAAACAATTTACTTCTAGAATCAAATCCATCACCAATTTTACTTGTCAAACCAACCAATGAGACTTTTGATTCATCACCTGAATCCGATCCCAAGTCAGTTGGTCGTGTTACTGCTGCAACTATTTGCCTCCCTTTCTTTTCTTTGAACCACTTCGGTCTCTTCTTGGGATGAAATTGCCAACAACGGTCCTCATCATGCCCCTCTTTCTTGCAATGCTTGCAAGATGGTTTCTCTTCCGTTCTTTCCACTGAATTTTCCTTCTTGCCATTCCACTTCTCTTTGTTCTCTTTCCTCGAAGATGATTCCCTTGATACGCCAACTCCTATTTTCCCTGATTCAATGTATATATATTGAAGATAAAACTCATCAAGATTAGTAGGTCCAAACATGAATACACTATTTCGAATATGTGTAGGTAAACCTCCTATATACTTCATAATAGTTTCTTGGGCATGTAAAGGAATATCTAACATCAATGCCATTTTACAAAAGCCATCTGTGTATTCTTGCACTATTTTTCCTTTCCTTAGTTTAATAGCTTTCCATTTAATTAAAGCTTTCTCTTTATAACCCAAATGATAGAATTGCTTTCTAAGTGCAGAAACAAAAACTTTCCATGATGGAAATACATTACCCACTTGTTGCGTGCCATTTTGCAACTTCTTTTGCCACCAGATGAGTGTTGTGCCTACAAGTCTAAGGGATGCCAATTTGATTTGAGTGGCCTCATTCTTGATCTGTTGCATAGTGCAATAAACCTCCATATGTCTGACCCAATTATCAAGTCTTTCTGCATTGACTTCACCATCATACATAGGTAATTCGAATTTAACATCAAGTTTAAGTAAAGGCATTTCATTCTTATGTTTATGGACATGTTTCTTTGCAGTGGATTTAGAACTTGAACTTGAAGAGGAAGGAGAAGAAGGAGGTGAATATGGAGGTGAAGGAGGAATTTGAGGAGGATCCTCTCCTTCTTCACTTTTTCCCTTTGAAGATTCACCCAGATTCAGTCTCTTTCATTCCAAGTAATCCTCATACAAAGAATTTTTTTTGAAACTCTTTCTCATCCTGAGAAAGTCCCTCTTCCGAAGCCATCTTCTCGCTTTGAAAATATCTTTTTCTCAATCCAATCAATGGATTCTCTTAAACAAGATCACCTTCACCATGATGTAGCTTTTCCCTGGTAATCATGCAAAACTCAAATCCAAACGTCAACTAGCTTTGATGCCACTTGATCCGAAAATATCTTTTAAACAACAATGGTTGAGTTATTATTCATGCATTAAATTACCATTTAGGAAACTAATGAAAGAGGAAGAATTAAAAAGTAAACATGACATCCATAAAGAAATGTACAGATCTGAAAATAAGCATGAGAACATCAAACCATAAAACACCAAAGTGATAACGAAGTTCGAAAATCTCACCTATGTCTCCATGCCTTTGTCTCGGTGGGTGAGGCTTTCTTATTTATGTTCAAAGCTTTAAAAGTACACAACAATAGTGCCAAAAAGGTTACAAACTGATATGGTCTTGTTCTACTAGATCTCTAGAAGCCAATAAAACTGACGGCACTGAAATCAGATGAACGGAGCTCCCAGAAATGGATCGCAAAGGTGCTCTCCTCAACAACTTCCCTACAATAAAATGGCTTTGGCTTGGAAAATCTTCAGCATAAACCTACTCTGAACCTCCTCCCATGGTTCCAAGAACCTCTATTTTTTATAGGCCTGAAGTTTGTAACCATCTCCCAACATCCCCCCAAGATTTGGCCTAAAAAAGGGCCCAATATCACCCAAAAAAGACCAAAATCCCATAAAACTGCCGCAAAAATCCAATTAAATCTCTATTATAAAGTTAAATAACCCACTATATGCAAATATTAGGGCGCAACCGCCTTACTCACTAGCCCCTGGTCCTATTGGCGTGCCCCATGTGGCCTCGTGATAACCTGGTAGTGTGATGTCCCGTTACTTCTCAGTCCCTTGGTTGCATTGCATGGCCATGTGTCTAGGCCCCAAGCTCCATGTCCTCCATGTGGTTTTAGCCCCCGTATTCCAGCCCTGGGTCATGCCCTTGGTCGGCGGGCTAGCTCAACCGACCGAGATCTAATTCTATAAAACCACACGTTATCCATTTTAAGTCCAAGTCCCATGCAATGGCTCCGTGATCATGGGATATACCATTACGTGCGCCAACACATAAAACACATGCATATTACATAGGCATATGGTGAGGGTTGCACCGGGGACTGGAGCCTAGCCCTAGCCTGATCCTTCGCCAATTAAACCAACACTCAACTTTAAATAAAAACTTCTCCATATATGGTTAAGACCCATAGTGAGGGTGGGTTGGATAGCCCAACCCTGCCAAGACACTTTCTCCCTATGCCTGAGGTTGCGGTTTCAAACCTCATAGAGTCCAATACTTTTGCAACAGTAAGCCAATGATGGGGTGCCACGTGGCAGCCCATGTCTCAGCCACGTGGCACCTTCCCATTCATCAAATCCAATGCCAAGTGTCAATTGCCCATTGGTCCAGCTGTCCACATCTATCACGTGTATGCTCCAACTGTACCCTGCCATGTGTCATACGGTAGTGCCACATGTCACCCTTACAATGGTGACCCGTGTCACTCCGTGATTGGTCCACATGTTTGACATGTCATATGTCTGTACGCCCAGTCACTTTTCCATGTGTCAGTCCATACACCTAGTCAACACACCAAACCTGCCACTGTGCCTTGCCACATCAGCTGTACGACTGTATGACCTGTACAATCAGCTGCCACGTGGCATTGTACGGACTGTACAATCATCATTTTTTTTTCTTATTTGGTCAAATGAACAAATCGCGATATATTGAGCATATGACGTTTGTTTGAGCCCATTCAAGTTGCGTTGGGTTTGTATCAACAAGGCCTATGCACAAGTCTGTTTTGAAGCCATTCCGAGAACTTTGATTTTTTGGCCTTCCTGGACCGATTTTGGTCCCGAGATCCAATTCCGGATCAGACATGGTTCAAAAGTGATGTGCTCAACCATATCCTTTTTATATAAACCTTGAGCCTTTAGTGGGCTCTTCAACATAAGTGGCTCATGATCCTCTGTCATGTCCCCATTTTTTGGTTTCCCTGTTTTGTAGTAGAAGGGACTTTTGTGGCTTGTTAGGGGAGAAAAAAGAGAAAAAAGAGAGTCATTTAATTTCACTTAGTTAGGAGATGTTATGTTTTTAAAAAGACATTATGGAAACAAAGTGACTTTAGATTGATCAATTACTTAACCATTATTAAAGTGACTTTTAATCTTAAATTGAAATTTGGAGGGAAAATAAGGGTTATATTTGATTTAGTCAAAAAGGGGAAAATTCTAGAAGAATTGATTTAGTCCAAAAGGGGAAGTTCTAGAAGGCATGAAGGAAGGATCTAGAAGGGGTTGGAAAAGTATAAAAGAAGGGTAACCCCTCACTTATCATTATTATGATTTGATATCTTATTGAGTGCTCTTGTAGACAGCGTTTTCGTTGGGGTTTTGGGCAAAACCCTTCCACTGCAGGTTCAATTTTGGTGGTACAATATCCACCCTAGCTAGACAAGGAGGAGGATCCATCTAAGATCGTCATTGGATATTAATCTTGGGTTTATATTTAGTTTTGGGTTGTAGCCATTTTCTTTGAGAGGTTGTGGCACTTGGAGGGTTTGATCTCATCTGTTGAGGAGGCCATGGGATGAGTTCGGGTTTTTGGATTGTATTGTGTGTTTTCCATTGATGTATTGCAGCTACCATAATATACATTGGATTTTTGTATTCAGTCTCCATTCATAATAAAATATTTCATGATTCTCTTCTATTCCAAGTGTATATAGGATGCTTGCAATATGTTTGACTAAATGTCTTTAGTATAATGAATGCAAACATATTTGTGGAGAAATAACATAATTGCATAGAAATTCATAAAATACCTACCTAGCTCTATTGGGGATATTAAATGGTATCAGAGCTGGTGATCTTGGCAACCTGTTAATGCATAAAAGAATTTTTCTTGTCCAAAGAAGGGAAAACAAAATTGCATATTGTTTTTAGGGAAAAAAGAGGACGGTGCACTTCAGGTTCCGATCTGAAACCTTCTAAGCAGAATTTGGAAAAACAATTTGGATATTTGAATTCCTCTTGGAAAAAATTCTTATGCAATCACAACATGGAAAGATCACCAGTTTTGATACCACTGTAATATCCCCAATAAATATCTACTAGGATATTAAAGGTTGGTTGTTCAATTGATGTGGTTTTAATTGTGTAATTTTGCCAAACAGTTGCATCACATGGATTCATAGTCTTGTAAAGTGTATAACAACTTCCTACAAACAATTTGGATACAATTTAACACCAATCATGATCAAACACATTGCACGTAATATATGAGAGACAACCTTAGTATTTTTATTATGGATAAATCTGGAACACAACACAATATCTAGTGGTTTTTACAACAACCGCCATACATCATAAAAACACTACAAAACTCAATAAAACCTGTTGTAATGCCAATGTATCATAAAAAGTTGGTGCTAAACTAATGCCTGAGATATCCAAGCCTCAAACCCCCGCTAGAGATGATGTTGAGCTGCTCCAACACCGACGACAACGATCTGACCACCCATGCAAAAGTATCTCGACAAATTCAGTTTGCAGAGGTCCTCGAGGGATGAGGCTGGGCGAAAAGAGATGCCTCACAAGACCCTTGTGTTCAACCAGCGAGGATTTCTCCTATCATGCTTCCTTGAAACCGTCTCGATACCTGCAAAATTTGAGATCAACCTCCTCCAACAAGTTTCACAAATCGTATGCACAAGCCAATATACCTCCAATTGAAAGAAAACCCCCAAATTGAAGCTCCAATGGAAATCCTGGATGGATCCCCTCTTGTCTAGCTAGGGTGGATGTTGCACCACTGAAACCAAACCAATAGTGGAAGATTTTTTCTAAAACCCCAACGAAAACCTTGGCTCAAAGAGCACTCCAAAACAAGAGATCAAATCATAATGAGGAAAGGTAAAGTGCTACCCTTCCTTTATACTTCTCCGAGCACCTTCTATGTCTTTCCTCTCTTTCACCCAATCCACATGAAGATTAAATTCACTTTATAACCCTTTTTAAACCCCCTTTTAATACCGAAAAGTGATTAACTGGATTCCAAGACATTCTTGAATGTCGAAAATCCCTTTCTCATCATTCCAACCTTTAGATCTTTTTGTCCCGGTTCCAACGAGCTATTACACTCATGTATCCCTTTAGATAATATGGTCTTAATAACGCAATTAGTGTTTTTAATTAAATTATGCCCAATAATAACCAAAATTACAGAATTTTTTTGGAACGCCACATAACCAAGTGCAGATTGTGCGGAAATGATATTGATGATAAAATATGGGGAATGGACTAGCCTGGGCTCCATATAACTCCTCCAAATTTCCTGAGCTCAATGTTAACCTCAATTTACTCCTCTGGCTAGGCTGACATAAACTCACAAGGTGGCCCCTCACTGTGGAGCAGAGGAATATGAGAATGGGGACATTACAAAAGGCCGATTCTCTTAGAAGGCAACATATCCTTTGGAGAGGGGTCGAGTTTCTTATAGAGGTCGATTTATCTTAGAGGGTGAATCTATTTGAGTAGACTATGTTTCTCTTAGGTGTTGAGTCATCTTGGACAACAACTCATGGGGGTTTCTAACAACCAGTATAGATCCAATCATTGTCACCATCATACAATAAGTGTGCCATCTAGTGCCAATGTAATTCCAACCATATTTGTGAGTTGTTTGATGTTATAATTATTTATATTGGAGTCTTAATAAATAAAATAAAATTGGCCAAATTACTTGATATTGCAAGGAATTGCTTGAGTTATTATCTATTTATGTTCTTTCTGTTATATGTATTGCATGCATCTTAATTCTATTTTGCACACAAAAATCTATGCAACACCACAAACATATTAGCAACCAAACTAGAAATATAACACCATCAATAAGAGGTATTTTACATTGGGTTGGAACCTACAACCAAAGTATTTAACAAAAGTCATGAACCAAAGATACCCTTGAAACACTACAACAACCAATAAAATGGGTTCTATTGATCCAAAATTGGATCCAGGAGCTTGATGGGGCTCAGAAAGGCCTAAAAATAAATGTTCTTAGAATGGCTTCAAAATGAATGTGTGCGTAGGTCTCGTCAATACGAACCCAACACAACTTGAACAAGCTCAAATAGACGTTGTATGCTCCTAATATGGCGATCTGTTCGTTTTTCCAAACAGGAAAAAAAAATGATGACTGTACAGTTCGTACATTGCCACATGGAAGTTGACTATACTGGTAGTACGATCGTACAATTGACGTGGCAAGGCACAGTCGACATTGATGTGGTAGATTTTGGAGGTGACATGTGGTAGGGTGGCTGGGCGTACGGACATGTGACATGGATAGGTACATGGGACCAATCAGGGAGTGACACGTGTCACCCTTGCATTGGTGATACGTGGCACGCCTGTATGGATGACATGCTAGATTCGTACAATCTGTATGACACATGGCGCTTGTGTGGCAGGTACATGTGGTAGACAAGTGGTTGAATATTGTGTTGACACATGGCATGTTTTCGGCAAATGGCGTGGTGCCATGTGGCCTAGACATTGGCTGCCACATGGCACCCATGGATTGGTTTGTTGGTGGAAAAATTTATGGAGTGCGGGTTTTGAACCTGCAACCTCAACTACGGTTAACATCTTGGGCAGGTTGGGCTAGCCAGCGCGCCTCGTGGTGGTCCTTGTTAAACCATGGGTGAAACTTATATTTAAGTTTGCAAGTTGTTTATACGGGGAACTAAAGGGTTGGGGCCTAGCCCTAGCCCCGAATGCTATACCATATGTCCACCCAATAGGACCAACCATCATTCCATTTTGGTGTGCATTCATATGTCCACCCTCGGTTCCGATACATATCCCATATGACCTGAGACTCCATTCATAGTGTGGGAGATTAGGGGTTAGCCCCTATTGGTCAGGCTAGCCTACTGATTAGGGGCATAACCAATGACCTATCGCCTAGGTGCTTAACTAAATAGAGCGTGAAGTTGGGGGACAGGGCCACATGGCCACCACCACGGGACCAGGAGCGAAGATCCAGGGAGATAGCATGCCAGGTGTTAGCGCATGGCCACATGGATGTGCCTAATACGATCAGGGGCTAACTAAAAAGGGTTTGTGCCCTAATTATATGTAGAAGTGGGTTTTTAAACCATATCTTATGATTTTAAATAGATTTTTTAGCTAGATTGAGTGGTTTATTCCATTATTGGGGGATATTGGGCCCTTTTCGAGGCCAGATCTTGGGGGTAATTTGGGAGATGGTTACCAACTTCAGATCTATATAAACCAGGGCTTCTTGGAGCCATTAAGGGACATTCAGAGCAGGTTTATGCTGAAGATTTTCCAAGCCAAAGCCATTTTTTTGTAGGGAAGCTATTGAGGAGCGCACCTTTGCGGGCCATTTCCGGGAGCTCCGGTCATCCGATTTCAGTGTCATTTCTTTTGTTGGGTTCTAGAGATCTGGTAGAATGAGACCAAATTAGTTTTGTAACCTTTTGGCACTGCTATGATGCCATTTTAAAGCTTTGAACATAAATAAGAAAGCCTCACCCACCAAGACAAAGGCCCAAAGATGTAGGCGAGATTGCCAAACTCCGTTATCACTTTGGTGTTCTATGGTTTGCTGTTCTTATTTATTTATTTTCATATCTATATATGTGCATATGGTTGTGATGTTTCTTCTATAATTTTTCCTCTTTCATTCAAATTTCTAATTGGTTAATTAACACATGCTTAATAACTCAACCATTGTTGTATAAAAGATCTTTTCGGATCAAGTGGTATCAAAGCCTGTTGATGTTTGTATTTGAGTTTTGAATGTTGGCCAAGGAAAAACTATATTGTGGTGAAGGCAAGCTTGTTGAAGAGAATCCATTGATTGGATTGAGAAAGAGAACTTCTCAAAGCAAGAAGATGGCATCAGAAGAGGGACTTTCTCAGGATGAGAAAGAGTTTCGAAAAACTTTCTTTGCCATGTCGGAGATGATGAAGGTTTTTTATCAGGATTACTTGGAATGAAAGATACCAATTCTTGGTGAATCTTCAAAGGGAAAAAGTGAAGAAGGAGAGGATCCTCCTCAAATTCCTCCTTCACCTCCATCATCACCTCCTTTTTCTTCAAGTTCAAGTTCTAAATCCAATGCAAAGAAACATGTTCATAAACATAAGAATGAAATGCCTTTATTAAAACTTGATGTGAAATTTGAATTACCTATATATGATGGTGAAGTTAATGCAGAGAGACTTGACAATTGGGTCAGATAGATGGAGGTTTATTGCAGTGTGCAAAAAATCAAGGATAAGGCAACTCAGATAAAGTTGGCATGACTTAGACTTGTAGGCACAACACTCATATGGTCGAAAAGAAAGTTGAAAAATGGCACACAACAAGTGGGTAATGTATTTCCATCATGGAAAAGTTTCATTTCTGCACTTAGGAAGCAATTCTATCCTTTGGGTTATAAAGAAAAAGCGTTAATTGAATGACAAACTTTAAAACTAAGAAAAGGACAAACAATGCAAGAATACACATATGGATTCGTAAAATGGCATTGATGTTAGATATTCCTTTACATACCCAAGAAACTCTTATGAAGTATATAGGAGGTTTACCTGCACATGTTCAAAATACTGTATTCATGTTTGGACTAACTAATCTTTATGAGGTTTCTATTCAAGCGACATACATTGAAGCAGGGAAAATAGTTTGGACTAACTAATCTTTATGAGGTTTCTATTCAAGCGACATACATTGAAGCAGGGAAAATAGGGGTTGGTGTATCGGGGGAATCGTCTTCAAGGAAAGAGGACAAAATGAAGTGGCATGAAAAGAGGGAAAATGCAGTGACGAGAAAGGAAGAGAATCTCTCTTGCAATCATTGCAAGAAAGAGGGGCATGACTAGGACAGTTGTTGGCAATTGCATCCCGAGAAGAGACTAAAGTGGTTCAAGGAAAAGAAGGGGAGGAAAACAGTTACAACGACAACACGACCCACAGACTTGGGATTAGATTCAGGTGATGAATCTAAAGTTTCATTGGTTGGTATTGTTATCTCCTAAAATAAACCAGTCAAATTTGTTAATTTTAGGTGATAGGAGGTCATTGAAAAATACTTTTCTAAATTTTTTAAGGTTCATTTTTGAGAGTCGTATGTCTGTAATAAAGTTTGAAAAACATTGGATTTTGTTTTTTCTTCAAAAAAGTCAAACTCAGGTTTCGGTGGCCAAGCACCTTTCCAAAAGGGTTTCTAAGCCTCCGAAAGCCTAGCTTTCGGTAGCTTAAACGTGAAATTCGGGGCTCTCCTAGCCACCAAAAGCACATAAATTCTGCGTTTTTACTAGGTTGAGTCATCATTTTCAAATGATGATTTTGAGAGACTGGAAGATCATTTTGAGAAACGGGAAGAGGTTTTTGTTTCTAACATGTCAAAGAACAATAACCTCTCTCATTTTCCCTACAAGTGTCATATATTGGGAGAATCAAATTCATCATTGAGCCCTAATTTTTGAATATCAAAATTTCCCTGTTTGACACATGTTTTTTAACTGTAGATCTTGGGAAAATGAAAATGAATCTCCAAGAAGGGAGAGAGGTTTCTTCTCAAAACAAACCAATATAGAAAATCCTCTTCCATTTTTTACACAGATATTTTTATTTGAGAGATATAGGTCAATATTTAAGCAACATATTTCCAGAAATTTCTGCACAAAATAGGGCAGAAAGCTACTATTTTTGCCCAGATCGTGTTTTTTGATTGGGGAAACATGTGGGAATGGTTTTAAAATAAAGATAATAATGATCAGAAGTCATATTATCTTCCTCATCAAATTTTGAAGGCATATGATAAGGTAATGAAGCCAAATGACATTTATTGTCTTGACAGAAATCACCCAGCTGTCAAACAAAGATCTTGAGTTCCATGATTTTCACCTGCAGACTGCCAAATAATGGTAAGAGGGTCAATTCGACCTACAATGATCTTAATTGTCATATACTTTTTGATTGTATTCAGTTTTAGTTATATTCAGATCCATTTTTATAGGATCTTGAAATTGTGATGAAAAGGCTATAAAGCCTGAGACCTTTGATACACCAAGGGGGGAAGACAGTCTAAGGACTGTGGTTCAACTTTAGGGACTCTTAGGTACTTTGTACTCAATCTTCTCATGTTCTTGTCAAATTAATACAAGATATTTTGCGATTAAATGTTTAGATCTACATTTTCCTTTCTGTTCTATACTTGTACTTGAATGTTTTATTCATGTTTATTCTATTTACCTCATACCAGATAGTTGTCATCCTATCTCTGTATTGATAATTGGAATTGCAATTATATTTTCCTTGTTATGATTAGCCATTCATATGTAAGTGTTTTATGTATGAATCTGCCAACATAGTGAGAATTCTTCATCTTTTCACCTATATTACAAACCCTGTGAACAATGATAGTTAGAAGCCTTGTTTATTTGGTTGAGTTTATGCATGTTTTGAGTGAGTGAGGTCTGATTTAGTCATCTGAATTGATCCCATTTCACATACATTATTAAACATTTAAGTTACCAATCTCATTCCCTTTACAGTTAGGGAAAGACTCTTGGAGTGTTAGCAAAATGGCGCCGTTGCCGGGGATACGAAAGTGAAAGCAGAGTTTCCCCGGGAGAATGACATAGATCTGTTTCTTGATCGAAAACAAGAAACAAACATTAGAATCGACTGTAATCATTTGCATGGCGACTCCACATTCAAGAATCCACTAGGGAGGATCTGACTGATAGAGGATGAAGAGGCTGAATTCAAAATCCAGGTATCATTTCATCAGTTTACTTTACGAACTATTGTTATTCTTTATCAACTCCTTTATACTTTTCCCTTCACATGTTAAAAGAATTTTCCTTTGTTTTGTATACTCCGAAGATTATCAACCATCTTTTATAAATCCATCTTTAGAAGAGGAAAGCTTGCAGCCTCCTTATGTTGTTGATGTTGATCCTATTTCTTTCCCTCAACCTGTCCATAAAGATGAGCTTTGCATACAAATCTCTCTTGAAACTGATCAGCCTTGTAACCATGAGAATGATGAATTTGAATCTAAATCATCTCAGATTTCATTACTTTCACCTATTTCTCCTGAGCCTTGTCATCATCTCATTAAACCTTGTTTTCAACCCACAGAATTTTAGTCTAAGATTAGACAAAGGGTGTTTAAACCTCTCAAGCTACCAACTCATCTTCATCCTTATCCTCCATATTTTGTTGAGTACCTTCCTCATTTTACCGGAGAGAATCATATTTCAGCTGAAAAACATTTGGAGGCTTTTGAAAATTTTGTTGATAATCTGGAAATTGTTCATGAAGATATTGTTATGAGATTATTTTCTAAATCTCTAACCAGAGAGGCTGCTTTATGGTTTAGACTTTTGGAACTTGGTTCAATCGGTTCGTGGACTGATTTTTATTATGTTTTTTCAAAACATTGGGGTGAAAATAAATGTCTTGATCAATACCTTGATGATTTTTGTACTTTGAAGAGAGAGAAGGAAGAGTCTTTGACTGTTTTCAACTGAAGGTTCTATAGGACATATTATGACATGCCATTGGAGATTCGACCTACTGAGATTGTTTCCATGGTATACTATCTTATGGCTCAGCATAATGAACTTGTCTTTCTCTTGCTAAAAAGGAAGTCTTCATCGTTAAGGAACTTGTTTGAAGACGCTCAAGAGGTGGAGGAGAACATCTGTCCTAGCAATAAGATTCGAGAGAAAGCATATTTTGAAGATCTGCATGCACATGATGAGCATCAAGAGGACTGTGAACATACTCTAGAGTTGCAGCAAAAAGACAGTGAGTATGAAGTAGATCTGAGACACCAACAAGAATGGAAGAATAGTTCAGATTTTAAGCAGGAAGGTTATGACTATGAGGTAATTTTGGAACATCAACAAACAAGTAAATTTATTTTAGATTGTGAATCAGATTTTTCAATATTTGCAGAATGCCTTAAAGACAGATATGAGCCTGAAGTCTATAATCAGTTTGAAATCCAAGTGGAGCCTATGATAACTGATGATTTCATGAACAATTATATATTTTCTGTTGATTGTTATTCACATGACTTAAACATTGATGTATCATCATATTCTAAGCACTTTTCCGAAGAGAAAATTATTATGATTGATAAACAAGATCTCATTTCAAGGGAACAAAAGGATGAGCAGTCTTCTAGCATGTAAATAGTCATGGCTGAGCAAAAGTTCTCCGTGGATCAACATTTTTCTGACCGGTGGCAGTATTCATGGAGTTATACTTTTCAGAGAGCTTGACAGTTTTAGATTTCTTCAGCTCGCCCATGTTTTCAGGCGAGTATGATTTCCGAAAAGAGTTCTTATTATGGTTGTTACTTTCCAAACATCATTTACTGATTAGTGATAAATATGAGATTTCTTCAGTATTAAAATTGCTTGGATGGCTGTTATGGAAATCAGCCTTTACCTAACCCAAATGCAGATTCGGTTAGAGTAGGAGTAGGGGAATAAGATTGTTTTACAAGAAAGTAGTCATTTTCAATTGATTGATTTCATGATTAAGCAGAACAGGCTACAGGCAAACTACAGGTTCACAAAAGATCAGTTGTAAAATCCAGATGACTCCATGCTCAATGCTAAAGGCACAAGGTCTGCTAGGTTCTTGAAACCTCACAGGGATGTTTCTTCCCCAATAGGAGCCAGATGTTATCTCCTAAAATAAACCAGTCAAATTTGTTAATTTTAGGTGATAGGAGGTCATTGAAAAATACTTTTCTAAATTTTTTAAGGTTCATTTTTGAGAGCCTTATGTCTGTAATAAATTTTGAAAAACATTGGATTTCGTTTTTTCTTCAAAAAAGTCAAAACTCAGGTTTTGGTGTCTAAGCGCCTTTCCAAAAGGGTTTCTAAGCCACCAAAATCCTAGCTTTCAGTAGCTTAAACGTGAAATTCGGGGCTCTCCTAGCCACCAAAAGCACATAAATTCTGCATTTTTACTTGGTTGAGTCATCATTTTCAAATGATGATTTTGAGCGACTGGAAGATCGTTTTGAGAAACGGGTGGAGGTTTTTGTTTCTAACATGTAAAAGAACAATAACCTCTCTCTTTTTTCCTACATGTGTCATATATTTGGAGAATCGAATTCATCTTTGAGCCCTAATTTTCGGATCTCAAAATTTCCCTGTTTGACACATGTTTTTTAAATGCAGATCCCAGGCAAATGAAAATGAATCTCCAAGAACGGAGAGAGGTTTTTTCTCAAAACAAACCAATATACAAATTGTCTTCCAGTTTGTACACAAACATGTTTATTTGAGAGATATAGGTCAATCTTTAAGCGAAATATTTCCAGAAATTTCTGCACAGAACAGAGCATAAAGCTACTATTTTTGCCCAGATTGCGTTTTTTGATTGGGGAAACATGTGGGAACGGTTTTAAAATAAAGATAATAATTATCAAAAGTCATATTATCTTCCTCATCAAGTTTTCAATTCATATGATAAGGTAATGAAGCCAAATGACATTTCTTTTCTTGACAGAAATCACCCAGCTGTCAAACAAAGATCTTGAGTTCCATGATCTTCACTTGCATACTGCCAAATAATGCTAAGAGGGTCAATTCGACCTACAGTGATCTTAATTGTGATATACTTTTTGATTATATTCAGTTTTAGTTATTTTCAGATCCATTTTTATAGGATATTGAAATTGTGATGAAATGGCTATAAAGCCTGAGACCTTTGATACACCAAGGGGGGAAGACAGTCTGAGGACTGTGGTTCAACTTTAGGGACTCTTAGACACTTTGTACTCAAGCTTCTCATGTTCTTGTCAAATTGATACAATCTCTTTTGCAATTACATGGTCATATCTACATTTTCCTTTCTTTTCTATACTTGTACTTGGATGTTTTATTCATGTTTATTCTATTTACCTAATACCAGATAGTTGTCATCCTATCTCTGTATTGGTAATTGGAATTGAAAGTATCTTTTCCTTGTTATGATTAGCCATTCATATGTAAGTGTTTTATGTATGAATATGCAAACATAGTGAGAATTCTTCATCTTTTCACCTATATTACAAACCTTCTGAACAATGATAGTTAGAAGCCTTGTTTATTTGGTTGAGTTTATGCATGTCTTGAGTGAGTGAGGTCTGATTTAGTCTTCTGACTTGATCCCATTTCCCATAAATTATTAAACATTTAAGTTACCAATCTCATTCCCTTTATAGTTAGGGAAAGACTCTTGGAGTGTTAACGGGTATGACAGGTAAAATTGGTGAAGGATTTGATTGTAGAAGTAACTTGTTTCACTAAGGGTCATCATGATGCACACTAAGGTTGACACATTGGTAGATAGTGGATCTCAATCTAACTTAATTTCATAGGAATTGGTTAAGAAATTGGGATTAAAAACAAAGATGCATCATAATCCCTACACACTTAAATGGATAAGCAACAATCATCAAATGCACATAACCAAGCAGTGCACATTAAAATTTGCAATTTCATCTAAGTATGTGGATGAAGTAACATGTGATGTGGTGCCACTAAGTGAATGTGGAATGGTCTTAGGCAGTCCTTACTTATATGATCATAAAGAAATATTCTACAGGGCAAGGAATCAATATCATTTAACCAAAGAAGGTCAAGAATATGTGGTTCATGCTCATCATGTAAAGGAAAATAAAACTCTTCAAACTATGGAACAATTAAGAAAGACAGCTCAAGCAAGCAACACACCTATAATTGTTTCAAATCAAGTAATAGATCTTAAGCAAGAACAAGAGATGATTGTAGAATGGAAAATCAATCACAACTTGCTTCAAGATAAGCTTATGTCATGCAAATATTACAAACATATCAACTCATTTGCAGTCATATTTTTGATGCTATCATTAGTAATGTTGTCTACATGGATTATAGTGGATTCAGTAAGATGTGTCAGGGTACAAATGGCTAACAATATGCTGTCAGTTATCATGATTGTGCTACAGTTGATGTTGATGAGACAGGTGCACAAGACAAAGTTCAAAGAAATGGAACAAGCCGGGTGGACTATCCCAAGCTTGAAGACTGGTCAGTAACCTTTTGTGGGACCAAAAGTTCCTTAGTGGGAAGGAGTGATCTAGAATTGGATCCAGGAGCTTGATGGGGCTTAGAAAAGACTAAAATTAAAAGTTCCCAGAATGGATTCAAAACAAACATGTGCGTAGGCCTCATCAATACGAACCCAACACAACTTGAATGGGACCAAATAGATGTTGTATGATCTTCATATGGCGATCTGTTCATTTGGTCAAACAGGGAAAATAAATGATGACTGTGCAATTCGTATAGTGCCACATGGTAGATGACTGTACAGGCCATATGACCATACAACTGATGTGGCAAGGCACAATCAACGTTGACGTGGCAACTTCTGGAGGTGATACATGGTAGGGTGATTGGGTGTACATACAGGTGATGTTTACAGCTACATGGGACCAATCAAGGGGTGGCATGTGTCACCCTTGTAGTGGTGACACGTGGCATGTTCGTATGGATGATGTGGCAGGTTTGTACAATACGCACAACACATGGTTCTTGCATGGAAGGTACAGGTGGAAAACAAGTGGTCGAATAATGTGTTGACACATGGCATGCTTTTTGAAAAATGGCATGGTGCCATGTGGCACCCATGGATTGGTTCATTGGTGGAAAAATTTATGGAGGGAAAGGGTTTTGAACCCGCGGCCTCAACTTCGGGTTAATGTCTTGGGCAGGTCGGGCTAGCCATCCCTCCTCTTGGTGGTCCTTGTTAAACCATGGGTGAAACTTATATTCAAGTTTGCAAGTTGTTTATATAGGGAACTAAAGGGTTGGGGCCTAGCCCCAAACCCAAATTCTATACCATATCTCCACCTGATAGGACCAACCACCATTCCATTTTGGCACGCGTTCATACCTTCGTCCTCAGTTCTGATACATATCCCATATGACTCGGGACTGCATTCATAGTGTGGGAGATCAGGGGTTAGCCCTGATAAAGTGGGCTAGGCCATTGACCAAGGGCATAACCAACGACCTATTGCCTAGGTGCTTAACTAAATAGTGCGCGAAGTTGGGGGACATGGCCACATGTCCACCACCACGAGACCAAGAGCAAAGATCTAGGGAGCTAGTGCGCCAGGTGTTAGTGCTTGGCCACATGGATGTGCCTAATACGACCAAGAGCCAACTAAAAAGGGGTTGCGGCCTAATTATATGCAAAAGTGGGTTTTTAAACCATATCTTGTGATTTAAAATGGAGTTTTTAGCCAGATTGAGGGGATTTAATCCATTATTGGGGGATATTGGGCCCTTTTTGATGCCATATCTTGGGGGGAAGTTGGGAGATGGTTA
Source organism: Picea engelmannii (assembly GCA_009831015.1). Classification (NCBI taxonomy): domain Eukaryota; kingdom Viridiplantae; phylum Streptophyta; class Pinopsida; order Pinales; family Pinaceae; genus Picea; species Picea engelmannii. The sequence goes on from ML832504.1 coordinate 21,573, forward strand.
CCAACTTCAGATCTATATAAACCATGGCTTCTTGGAGCCATGAAGGGACATTCATAACATGTTTATGCTGAATATTTTCCAAGCCAAACCCATTTTTATGTAGGGAAGCTATTGAGGAGAGCACCTTTGCGGGCCATTTCTGGGATCTCTGGTCATTCGATTTCAGTGCCATTTCTTTTGTTGGGTTCTAGAGATCTGGTAGAACAAGACCAGATCAGTTTTGAAAACTTTTGGCACTGCTGTGATGCCATTTTAAAGCTTTGAAAAAAAATAAGAAAGCCTCACCCACTGAGATAAAGGCCCAGAGACGTAGGTGAGATTTCCGAACTCCATTATCACTTTGGTGTTCTTCTTGCTTTATTTTCATATCTATATATGTGCATATGGATGTGATGTTTCTTCTATAATTTTTCCTCTTTCATTCAACTTCCTAATTGGTTAATTAACACATGCTTAATAACTCAACCATTGTCATATAATATATATTTTCGTATCATCTAATGAGGTTTATGAGTATGCCGAAAAAGTGTGATCTAGATGGATATTGGTGGCCACCCACCTTTTCCAACTGGCTCAAGACAATTTTCTGACAATTTTGGCAATTTATTATTTTTAGCAGTTTTTAACTTTCAGGGCCATTTTGAGGGCCCAAATGAATGTTTTTCAAGATCGAGGTTCTCAATAATAGTTGAAGGCATGTGTTGAGTCCATTTTTGTGCTTCCACAAACCATACTTTTTCCTCTTTATTTGCCCATTTTCCCTTCATTTTATTCCACATTTCTCATAAAATAGCCTATCCAAGGTATATTTGTCATCCTTTAACTTCAGAATTGAATTTTCTAAATTTTTGCATTAAAATTGGAAATTTAGCAGAAATTACA
>ML832504.1:22554-61001 GCA_009831015.1 Picea engelmannii
CATTGTGAATGGATTCTTGAATGAGAACTCAATGTGCAGTTAGACTTCAAGCATTAAGATAGTTTTGAATGCTTTTGAGTTATTTTATGCTTTCAGTATTTTGATTTGATTTGATGTTAATGAATGAATGAAAGAAGACAATGGATGCATCTCTTGAATAAGAGTTTTGTTCTTCCAACATTTGATAGGTCTTAAACTTTCCCTTGAATGCTTACTGTTTTCACCATTTAGAAAAACAAGCGCTGATTACTGTCATGAGGACTATGAAGATGACTTCTGAATAGAAGCTTAGTTTCTCTTTCACATTCAGCCTTAGAATAGGTTTTATGCTTACTGTTTTTACCATTTAGAAAAACAAGTGTTGATTACTGTTATGAGGACTATGAAGATGACTTCTGAATAGAAGCTTAGTGTCTCTTGCACAGTCAGCCTTAGATAGGATTTTGGGTTATCTCCATAAAGGATAAAAACTATCTCTAAAATCCATATACTTTGGACATGCCTCTAAGTCTTACAAACACCAGATTGATAATAAATGCACTCTAATTTACTTGGGTAGATTTGGAGCTCAACAGCATGGTTGATCCTCCAAAATGAATCTCCTTGACAATACCTTTCCAGTGAGCTATCACACACCTAAAATGAAGATCGTATGCAAAAGTTACGGCCCCGGGAAGTTGATGTACTCACTTACCCAAACGGGGCCCACATGACTTTTGGTGCTTCATCTCCTAGGATTAGGTTTTTGGATGTCTATGAATTTTGGCATTCCTGTTTATTTTAAAAAGGCCTTCAGAGCCTCATTGTAATCATCTTCTTGCGAATGCGAGTAGCCGTCACATCTCTTCTCAGAGATAAGCTGCCACCATTCTAGCGAGTCTTTCACTCTATATTTTTACACTCTCTGTACATTTCTTTCATTAATAGAAATCGTGTATTACTGTATATCTGTGTTTATGGTTGCATCTCTGATACATTCATGTGATATTATTGAATATCTGTGATATCTCTGTTCATTTCTTTATTATATCTCTGCTCGCATTTCGTGCCGAAAATAATCCGGATCAGTGGTATTAGAGCAGGTTGCTCTTGATCATTTTTTCAGTGCATGTCCTCGACGAGGTCCAAGTATAGCAAGTTGGGTCTCGATCTTGTCTCTCTTGAATACAATCGCTCTCGCACACCCAAGAAACCCTCAATGACGGAAGAAAAGAAAAATGATGGAGCATACGATCCTATCAATCTGTTTCTTGAGCAAGCTCTCACGCGACAGAGGGAGGAAATGATGGAGAATTTTTCCCACATCCTTCAACACCTACCGATAGCATCAGGCACATCTTCATCAAGCGACCACTTTGGAGGCACCTCGCCTTTCAAGGTACAAGTTAATTTTGATATTCCTGTATTTGAAGGATAGATAGATGCAGAAGCCCTAGAAAAATGGTTAACTCTGCTAGAAGGTTATTTATCTGTTCACAATTTTTCTAACAAAGAAAAGATCACCTTCACACTCCTTAAATCTCTCCCTCATGTCAAACATTGGTGGGAAACTTATTGGGAGAAAAGTTCCACAAAGGAGTCTGGAATATATGGGGCCGATCCCACTTGGGATTTTTTTGTGGATGTGGTAAAGGAACAATATTACCTTGTTGGGAACTATGAGGACCAGTACATGAGATGGACCACACTGCGACAAGAGAAGGGCCAAGCAGTTTTGGATTTCACCAATAGCTTCCATACCTTGTGCACCAAGATGGGTATCAAAGACTCCGAGTGACATTTGGTTCTGAAATACCATGGGGCTCTACACAGATACATCCAGACTGAAATGGATTTTCTGGACATCTCATCACTCGGTGCTGCTTATCGATATGCTGTTAAAATTGAGAAGAAATTTAAGCACAAGAACAAACAGGAGTTCAAGTATGCAAATCCGCAACAACCGAAGTATGACAAAGACGACCCTAACAAATAGTCTCCCGAAAACCAATCCAAGACACAGGAAAATAAGGGTCAGGGGAAGACAAAGAAGGACACCAGAAAATGGTGCGAGTTCCACAAAATCCCTTGGCACAACACCGATGAATGTCGCTCAAAAAAATCATTGGTGGACGAGATCAAAGACAAAGATCCGAACCCTGATTCAGAATCTAATTATGAAAATAATGGTAAAGGACAGATCATTGACGCGGACCCCACTGCTATTGTCGTGACTCCCACAATTCAACCAGAAGAACCAATAGATCCTGAAGAGGGGGAGTTCCTTTTTCATTCATAGATATGGGTGAAGGGGACCCCATTGCATTTTATTGTTGATAGCGGAAGGCAAAAGAACCTCATCTCAGTAGAGGTCATAAAACAGTTGGGACTGTCGACAACACCACACCCACAGCCATACAACATTGGGTGGTTTTGCCAAGGATGAGATCTCTGTGTTAGCCAACAATGTCGATTTTCATATGGCATCCAACCATTCAAGGATGAGGTATTATGTGATGTTACCCCACTGGATGTTTGTGATGTTCTCTTGGGCCAACCATATATGTGGAAGTGCCATGTTGTTTATGAGTCTCGACCCCACAATGTCATTGTTTCTTTGGGGGGTCATCTCTACAGAATACCAGAGGTAGTTCAAACTACCGTTCCACCTAAAAAGTGCCTCAAGGTAGTATCTCATACTGCAAAATTTAGCTTCTTCACAATCTGTTCAAAAGGAGAATAGAAGGACAATGCAACCACTACAACCTCGCCTCAAGCACAATCTATCAAACAGAAGCAAGTCGACAAGGTTGTAGAAGAGCGCAAAGATTCCTTCTGCACATCATCCTCTCATGTAGCCTGCCTTGTTGAACGGCCTTAGCCTCAACAGGTTCGTGACAAACTTCCACAAACTAAGCAGTGCGACGTCTCCAGTAAGGCAAGTAGCTCACCAAGATGCAGATTCAACAAACGTTTTTCCCTCTCCCCTGGGACCTCAATGCAATGGAAACCATTTCTTCCTAAGGAGGGAGGATTGATCTAGATGGATATCGGTGTCCACCCACCTTTTCCAACTGGATCAAGATAGTTTTTTGACAATTTTGGCAATTTACTATTTTTAGCAGTTTTTAACTTTCGGGGCCATTTTGAGGGCCCAAATGAAGGTTTTTATAGATCAAGGTTCTCAATGATATTTGAAGGCATTATTGAGCCCCAAAAATTAATCTCCTCAACAATATCTTTCCAACGAGCTATCACAGACCTAAAACGAAGTTCGTATGCAAAAGTTATGACCTCGGGAAGTTGATGTACTCACTTACCCAAACGGGGCCCACATGACTTTTGGCGCTTCTTCTCCTAGGGTCAAGTTTTTGGATGTCTATGAATTTTGGCATTCCTATTTATTTTAAAAAGGTCTTCAGAGCCTCATTGAAATCATCTTCTTGTGAAAGAGACTAGCTGTCACATCTCTTCTCAGAGATAAGTTGCCACCATTCTAGCGAGTCTTCCACTCTGTATTTTTACAGTCTCTGTACATTTCTTTCATTAATAGAAATCATGTATTACTGTATATATGTGTTTATGGTTGCATCTCTGATACATTCATGTGATATTATTGAATATCTGTGATATCTCTGTTCATTTCTTTATTAACAGGAATTTGAGGATTGTTTACACATGGTGAATCAATCACCTCCTCAGGTAAAACAAACAACCATGATTCCAACAATGACTTCCTCAGGTAATAAAAAGTTGTTGAGACACACAGATAAAGAGATAATACTCATGGTCATTTCATGTTTGAGTGAAATCATGAGAATTTCAGCACCTAAACCTCCTTATAATGATAACACAATGAAAGAGATATTTCATTTGTCGGTGGATAGTTTCCAAGGATTGGATGATGTCATAGGTTCTCAATTTACTAGGAGGGATACGATACTTGAAACATTTTCAAAACTCAGATTTGGTAACATCATGATAGATATGGGTTTGAATGATATAATTCTCAAAATGTTTCATCAATTCTTTGCTACTATCAAGAAATATCACGCTAACAATGTAATTACAACCATGCAATCCATCATGACCTTGATTGTTAATGAATCCGACGAAGTGCCCCAATCACTTTCTTCTATCTTATCAGCTAACATGTTGAAGGGTGATAAAAAATCTTTATCTGTGAAGTAGGTCCTAGATGAAATAGTGATTTCTTAGTGTGATGAAAAGTTGAAGCCTTTCTTAGCTCATGAGAAGCATGAGGAAGAAAAGGAATTCACATCATAAACTTTTGATGGGGAAGATGCCTTGTCACACTAGGAATGTATAAAAAAAACCCAGGATAACCTCTTAGACATGCATGCAACTTCTATTGATGAGTGATTACATGAGGTAAAAGACAAAACAACAGCCTTGATTACAAGTTTAAACCAATATAATAGGATTTGTTTGACTATCAGGTTCCTTGATGACACTAGTGGAGTAGATGAAAATGATGACATTTCTGATACCACTAAGGAACTTTCATAAGAAGAGCATGTTGAAGTATCCAAGTCAACCTATGATGTTGGTTTAAATGGGTGTTGTTTTGATTCCGAAACATAGACTATGGAGAGGAGTGTTCATGATAGTTTCGGTCCCTTTGACTTGGAGAGTGATTTGTTTGGAGAATCAACCACTCATGAGGTACATAATGAGCATACTCTTTTAGATAGAAAACATCAACTAATAGATATATGGGATCTATGTTATTGGGCACCAAAGGATGAAGAATCAGTTTGGGAAGAATTATATTTTGACCAATATGTTGTCCTAACCTTAAAACATAAAGTATGCGAAGAGGTTTCCATAGAGGATGTTGACCTTCGACCAAGTTTTGAGGAAACTTTGGTCATCTTTGGCCCACTTTTGGACTTCGACATGTTGGTCGAAGAAGGAACACCCAGGCAGAGTTGAGATCGCGGATCTCATCCATTTTTGTGGGTTATGTGGACCCAATAAAGGGTCCTCTAGGGTTTTGTAACGGGTTTATGGGATGTCGGCCTATGGGGTTTTCCCGTGTTTAGGCCTTATTGTAAGGGTTTGTAAAGTATACATAAATGGGGAATGTATTGTAGGGGGAAAAGTGAATGTAGTTCTGTGTGAACAAATTTTCTTTGTGAAATGAATGTATGTGTGTGACTATGATTTTGTAGAAGGTGCAAATGCTGTGATATAGGGTTTTGGGCTATGTTCATTTGAACTAGTTTTGGAGGGAGGATCTGGTGCTCAGTGTGCAAATCTTCTGTCTAGTGTAGAGCTCGATACCGTGGCTTAGTTCACAAAAGTGAATGAATTTGATATTCTGGTGAATAATAAAGAGGCGAAGCGGTTTGTGGACGTAGCCCCACCCTGGGGTGAACCACATATATCTGGTGTCTCATGGTTTGCTTTATACTGTGGTAGTTCTGTTATGAATCTGCTTAGTGCTTGATTATGATATGTAATATATAGATCCCTTATTGCTTAATTACTTTACTAGGGTTAAGGGTAAATGAATGTTAGATTTAACTTATAATGCCAAGTGCTAAGTGTTGGAATTACTAAGACAACTAAGAAGGGGGGGGTGAATTAGTTGTTACTCTACTTAAACAATTTATGCCAATTAAAATATTATTAACCTTCTCCAAGTGATCATCAAGATTATGCAAGACATGAACAACATAAATAACAAACATCAATCACAAATATGATATACACAGAGACAAATATTCACGAGGAAACCCATAAAGGGAGAAAACCTCTTCTTCTTCGAGTGATAGGCAGTATTTTCAGTTCTGTACATCATCTTTCTTTGAGAACCAACTCAAAATGAGGCTATAACCTCTTCTTTAACAAGATGAAACTTGTTGAGAGCACCAACTCTCTGGTTTCTCTAGCACCCACTAGAAGGAAGCACCAACTGGATGGAAGCACCAATTTCCAGTCACACAAGAACCAACCTATATAACAAAGAACAATGATCCTCCCTTGCACCACCCTGGTTTTTATGGCTGCAACCATATGGAACCTACAACTCCCTGTGTTCAAGCACCCACTTGAAACTTTGAGGGCAACAATCCTCCCTAGCACCACCCTACCACCCTGAGATATAAATATTTGCTTGCTGAAATTTATTACAGTGGTACAATATTTATCAGTGGCTTACTAGTCTCATCACTGTTCTGCTACACTGGACTGCTCTGCCTGCATCAATGTCTTCCTACTCGCATCTTCTTGCGCTTAAGTTCTCGTACAGTCTGTTGTTTTCACCATTTATTCTCTATCCATCTTATGTTCTTCATCTCTGCATTTTCTCCCTCAGTTCATGCTGTAAACTTCATTGCTTACAGTTTGACTACTTTTTACAGAGAAAATAGCAGCCTTCCTCCGTCATGACATCTTTATTTTAGTCATGCCTTCATCATCTATTACTCTCCAAATCTCCAACACCCATGTCGAGAATCTCAGAGCGCTCAAGAGCCATGATTCCAACGTCCCAGAGAAATGATTCAGTTAGTGTAACTAAATCATAACTGATCAAGAAACCACAAAGTGAAACAACAACCCTTCGATTAGATTCATTTTGATCAGTGCTGTTGGATTATACACGCAGATGCTTTTTGACTTTTCAATGCGTAACCTTCGATGTGGAGCCTAGCAGTGCTAGCTCCTTCCCCTATCTTCCGCTGGTGTGACCTTGGGAAATGATATCATGTGACCATGTGATTGCGGGAGTGGCCAAAGTTGGTTTGAGATTGATCTGAAAATAGAAGGCTAACTTGTTATTCTATGCAAGCACCCTCTACTTCATTAAAATAAACTTTACAGGACCTTGCTCCATGTGTTTAAAATATGCAAGATAAAATTATGTGTTAAGTTCATGCTTCTTCTTTTAAATGTTCATGTGTGAGGAAATGTTCTTTTAAATGGTTAAATATGTGCTTTAAATAAAAACACAACAACATAACTTGCAACAAATAAACCATCAAACTCAGAACAATAACAATATGATAAAGGAGTTCACCCCTCTCCGGGCTACATCTCCTTGAGCCTCCATCAATGGACTTGGCTCTCTGGGATTAATTTGTCAAAAATTATTTTACAAGCTACTGCTCAACTCCAATGGAAATTCTGGCTGTACCATTGGGATCAGAATACATAAAAACCCCAAAAATGACTAATAGAACTCTGAAAACGGATCATGGCTCATCCGGGCATGACCTCTTCCACATGTGGCCTTAAGCTTCCATGAGATTCTCTATGGAAAAAACACCTGTAAAAGTCCTCAAAAGCCCCTGAAACCTGTCCCAATGTGTTCAAAGCATAAAAATTAGCCAAAAATGACTATTCAGTCACAGAAAACAAACTTGGACTCACCAAAACATGACCTCAATCAATGAGGGCTTCAAGCTCCCTGAAGCTTCTTGAAACTTCAATGGTTAAAAACCTACAAAAGAAGTCTTCAAATGGCTTTGAAAACAGTGCCAATGGATTCAGAACGTCCAAAAACCCCTAGCTGGGCTTTTACGACACCTCATTCGGCCAAAAAATGAAGAAGATAGGTCTCCTGCCATTCTCTTCCTTCAAGCTTGTTGTCTCTAGTTCACCAAAACACACCTCCTGTACGTTCAACCCAGAACATGCTCCAAAACGCGTGCTTAAACCCAGCACCGGCATGCAGCCGCATAACGGTGCAAACTGTTGAACAGTTAGGGCACACCCAGCCCCTAACCGCCAAGGCCGAGGTCACATGGGTAAGCACCCGAAACCATGGGCTAATCGTTTGTTACAAACCAAACTTAACCCCCACGCCAAGGTCAAGGTCATATGGTAATACCCATAAAACCATGGGCTTTGGATTTGTTTAAAACGCGCGCCAAAAACATTGTCATGTGGTATTACATACGACCGGAGCGATCCATTTAAAATTACAAAACTCCTGCGCGCGCATTTAAAATGGTGGTCATGTGATTTAAATGTATGCGACTGGGGCTGGGGCTAAGCCCTAGCCCAGACGTGCCCAAAATCACATTTCAATGCAATTTAAATAAAATTTAAACCATAGTTTAAACAAGGACCACTGTGTGGGCTAGTGGTAGCCCACACACTACCAAAGAGGTTCCAAAGGGGAAGGTCCGGGGTTCGACCCCCACGGACTCCATACAATTTTAAACAACAAACCATAGCCAATAATGGGGTGCCACGTGGCAGCCCATGACCGGGCCACGTGGCACCACACCATTAACCAAAATGATGCCACGTGTCACATCATAATTCGACCACATCTACCAATAAAAAACTGCCATGTTATCTCTGCCATGTCAGCGTACGGACATACGGTCTCAGCCACGTCAGCTTGTACGAACTGTACGGATTGCACAGTAAACGTCCTTTTTTTTACCTGTTTGACGATTGGAACAGATTGCGATATCTCTCGCTCTCAACGTCCATTTGAACCCAAATGAGTTGCGTTGGGTTCATGATGACGAGGGCTACGCTCTCGTTCGTTTTGAGGCAATTCCGAGAACGTTGATTTTTGAGCTAAAATTTGACCCCTGGTCCAGATTTTGACCAGAGATCAAACTATGTTTTGCCCTGCAATTTACCTTGAGCCTTCATGTGTCCTTTTTCCAAAATTGTGGTTTCAGTTGTGGACCGCATTCAATTTTTTAAAGTTCATGCACCTTCAATCCCTGCAATGCGAAGTGATCATCAATCTCACGATATTGATAGTGCTCCTGAGCGGATGGTTTAGATTTGTTCTTTCACGATTTTCGGATCAGATCTAACCTCCTTAAATCAATGACTGTGATTTAATTCGTGATCCGAGCTCCAGGAGTTTCAAATCTCAAACCCTTCTTTTCTCCGTACGACAATCTTTTGGAGTCTATGATCTGCTGACACCTGTCAATTAGATCAACGACTCTGCCTCTACTTCGGGGATTTTACCTCTCAACTAGATCAACGGTCCTGTGTCCCCTTTCTCGATCAACAATTGAGATCTACTTTTCTACTCCAGGCTTCGGCAATTTCAATTCTCAACATTCACGCTTTCCCAAAATGATTTTAGCCGGAGCCCACAGATTCCTGCCACATGTCCTCATCAAATCAATGGTCCTCATTCACTTCAGGAATTTGACCTTTCAACCAGATCAACGGTTCTACGGTCCCTTTCTTGATCAATGGTCGAGATCTCCTTCGGGTCTTCGGACTTCTGAAATATCAATTCTCAAACTTTACTTCCCCTCGAAGTATGCAGATTACTGCCGCGTGTCCTCTTGGATCAGACGGTTGAGGCCTATTTCGGGTCTTTACCCAGAGTCCTTAGGATTACGCCATGTCTTTTCTAGATTAGACGATAAGATTTACTTCGGACGATTTGACGCTTGAGATCTTCTTCAGACAATCTGACTATTGATATCTACTTCGAATGATCCGTCGATTGAGAATTCATTTCAGCTTTCCGGGTCTCCAGGCTTTGGGAATTTCAAAACTCAAACTTACGCTCTGGATCAGACGACCCAGATTCACTTCGGACGATCTCACGCTTGAGATATTCTTCAGACGATCTGATGACTGAGATTTACTTCAGATGATCCGACGGTCGAGAATGTATTTCGAATCTCCAGCTCTTCGGATTTTGGGTATTTCAAATCTCAACTGGAATTTCTTGAAGTGATTTCTTCGAAGCATAACCTCCTCGTAAATTTAGACCCGAAAAGAATGACATTTGTTTGATCAAGATCTTAGATCAACGACTCGATCTGTCTGCATTGCAACTTTGCTTTGGATTAAATCAAACGGTCATCACATTTTCTCCAGATCTGATGGTCCTTATTCATTTCGAATTTCAAGCTTCGGGTAATTCGACTTTCAAGTTGCCAATTCTTCCAAAGCGACATTCCCTGAACAATAACCTCCTTGCAACTTTTGACGTGAACCAAATGTTGTTCGTCGATCATGTTCTTAGATCGGTGGCTCGATATATCTTCAATTCTTCTCTTCTAGCTTATCCTGTCCTTCCACTTAAAAGTGATCCAACGGTTATCGGGTATTCAGATAATTGAATTCTCAAACCTTGTGCCCCACTTATCCTATCCTTCACTTAACTTGATCCAACGGCTGATGGATATTCGGGTGATCAAATTCTAAATAATTTTCCCCTACTTATCCTATCCTTCCATTTATTCAATACGACAGCTGACGAAAGTTCAGATATTCAAATTCTCAACGGTCATGGTTTGTCCTGTGGAGATGTCGATCCTAATCACGTTTCTGTACTGTGATTTTCCTTCTAAGCTTTGATCTCTGCATATTGTTCTCTTCTCCTCCTAAGATTATGTTTTTCTTGTTTTCCATCATCGCTACTATTCTTTCCATCAATGACAAGCACACTCTTCCTGTAAAAACATGCGAACACTAAGTGTTAAGGATATGTTATCATTTCTTGTTACTACGTCGATCTATTTTTGATTATGTTCTGTGGTGTTAATAAGGTTAATAAACTAATGAATATCACTTACTAAGTGTTAACACAATATTCTACGAAGTGCTTTTATCACAAATATGTGTCCCAACCTGGTCACAGACACCTACTTCCTGTAACCCTCCTGCTTCTACCTCGGGTGAGACTTCGCCTGCTTTGCAGGTGTTGCCGAAAGGGTCGATAGTCGGGGTTTGGTTGGTGCACTGTTAAGCGTTGAACCCTGGGTCTTCCCCTGTGCCAAAAAATGGTTTCGTTGCCGGGAACTGGAACTATGATTGCTGGGAACTGAAGTAAAGAAAAAGAGAAGCTCTGTGCGTAGATCTGCCACTGAAGTGCGGAATACTCTACTTGAATTACTGACCTTTGTGCTAAGAAAGTAAGTTGATCTGAAGAAAAGAGGTAAGATCCTAAATAAGTAATCTTTGTGCTTTGGCAAGAGAAAGATATGTGAAAAGTTTTGTTTTGAAATCATGAACTTAAGTATGTTTAATAGATTTTGTCCTAGTCTGAAGGCTAGGGCGCAGTTGAAAGATAGAGTTGATTTGAGTAAATTTAATGGGAATGAAGAAAGATATGTTATTCCTATGCATATAAAGAGTTTTTGGACTAGTAAGTGGATGCAAGAACCTAGAAAGAATTTTTGCGGATCGCATATCCAACACTATGATCCTAGGGGAAGTGTGCAGTACAGAAAAGGTGGGGGAACATTTAAAAGAAGAAGAGGAGTGACATTGTGTTATAATTGCAGAAGGCCGAGACATCTTGCTAAGGAATGTCCTGAGGTAGGCCCTATTTGTCTTTTTTCTAAGATTGTTGGTCATGAGGTTGAGGATTGTCCTAGGATTATTTCTAAAGTTGAAGGGATGAACACAAGACAAGAAAGCTATGAATAAAGTCAAGAGACTAAGGGCATGTTAGAAAATCATAAAGAGAAAGAGTCAGAGGAAGTTCAGACTACGTTATTACAGTTGAAAGAGACGATGGATGTTCATAAAGAAGACTTTGACATAGACTATGTCTTGGATGAAGAAACACAAGTGAATATTATGACAGAAGAAACTTGGGAAATTTTGGGAAAGCCTACTATGGAAAATTATTTAGGAAGGATAGGCTTGTTTAAGGGTAATATGATAACTTTATATGGAAGAGAAACTAATGTACCTATTATTGTTCATGGAACAACGAATGAAGATGAATTTGAAGTCATTCGGTTTGTTGGGGATAATGCCCCTTTCCCACTGTTATTAGGTAAGACTTGGATTGAGAAGGATCAAATTAGAATAAAAGAAGAGGAAGAAGATACATAAAAGAAAAAGCAAGAATTAAGGGATTTCATAGCTAGGAAAATAGATCGACTAATAAAAGAACAAGAGGATAAGTCGAAGCAATAGAGCAAAGTAACAACACAGGAGGGACAACAAACAAGAGAATTATCTATCAAGGTTGAAAGAATGCAAGAAGGCTTGAAGGACCTATATATTCAACAAATAAGTATGCTCACTCAGGAAGTGTTAAGAAAAGGGATATTAACTTCAGAATCCTTGAGGGCACCTCAATAGTGCGAAGCCACTGCACTAGGGGAAAATAAGAATAAAAATTGAAAGAGGATTCAAGAAATAGTTAGAGAGACTCATTTCACAAGGAAGAAGGCAAGGAAGCTCAATAAAAATAAAGCTAAGTTGGAAAAGCTACAAGAAGCTACAAAAACCAGATGGAAGACTTCACAGACTGGAACCTCACAGGAGGTAGGTTCACAGGATTTGAACCTCGCTAGAACAACAGGTACACGCAGAATTGGAATTCACCCTGGCGAAGTTATATGACCGTTGGAGGTTCCCCGCCCGTTAGAATGACGCTCCAAAATAGTTAGAAAATGCATTTATGGGCATATGGACTACTTTTAGACATTGAGACCGCGCCATAACGGATAGACTTACATTGATGGAAACATTTCCTGGCCATTGGAAGATCCATTATGATACCCCACTTATTTAACTCTTTGGTCGCTGTGCCGGGACCACTTTTTTCTACCCATGATTGATTGAGCTAAGCAAAGAATTTTCCAAGTGTCGAGCTGTGCTATCTGAAACTAGACCTCGCCTATCTGTTTGTCTACCCCGCTTGTCTATTAAAATCTAGATTGTCGGGCGAACCTAGTGAATTGGAGAAGTCTGTCGAGGAAGTACTTAAGAAGCTGATGAACGACATATTGATATCCGAAGTTATCCAGGCATTGTTGACTAGGGGACTACAGGCTTCCCCTTCAATTGGACATCGTTCCGGTCATGTCAACCTCGTGACTGAGCAACGAAGTAAATACCATGGTGATTTGGCTAATGCGAAGTAGATCCCGTCGATCCTACCTGAATACATTCCACCTTTGGTTGGCGCTGTTAACCGCGACAATATCCCTTGAGACTTTGAGTACTCCGTTTTCACTGCATACATTCCGAAAGGAATTCGCATAGTCGGGAGTCAGTTAGGATAGATCCTGTTGTTGAAGAACAACAAATTCAACTTAGGAGAACGGAAGAACTATGCCATGTTATCCCCCCACCACTACTTAACGAAGACAACTGGAAAGAAGCCTCGCCTCATCTCACAACCATGGATTAAGGGGTTGACACAGTCCACCGTGTTGAACGTGATGGAGATCCCGCATATTGGCTACCACTAGGAGGTTAACGCTTGCGTTAAACTCCTTGTGTCATGCTATCATGGCGGATACTTATGGTTTGACATGAGGATTACTATGGATCTGACGCTGAACCACCGGATAACAGGTTTAAGTGTGAAGGGTCCTGACCCTCAACAGTTTTATCCAGGGAAGGCCTCAGACCGATCTTTGGCACAACGCATCAAGGAAGCTTATGGAGAGGTAGAAAAAGGAAAGCGAGGTTACAAGGTAGCCTGTATACAGGATGACACAATGTGCCTTGTTTACCAACTCCTAGCTAGAAATCTTGTGAGGAAGAACCTCTCCACACAGGTCACTAGGTTTGTGGTGGACCTCACAGGAAAATGTGTGGAGGGAATGTAAATGAACTGGGTGAACTACCTTGTCAACGAGCTAGAGAAGGATTGTCGTGAAGCCCAAGACTTGGGATATGAATTCCATTACATTTGGTTGATCATTTAGATCGCATTTGTCGCTTGGAAAATGCCTGAAGGAGCCACTTTTATAGAGATCGAACCTTTGGAGCCATTGGATTCTCGGTTTTCCACCCTATGGTACACCAACGACATGATGAAGTAGTGGAAATACAATGTCATGTTTCATGGATATTTCCAGTAGTTGAAGGTCGCCATTGAATTTTTTTTGCGCATGAAACCGCGCATCCTGCATCAGTACCAGCCCATAGAAAAGTTCCACGTTGATCCCCAATTCATCTACATCACTGCGCGAAGAGATGAGAATAAGGAAGAATTACAGTCGTACTACAAGCTGACAGATGAATATATGGAGCATATTACAAAGGAGTGGTTGGAGGAATTTATTGTACCTGTCACCGATGCAGAATTATCTGACATTGACACCATAGGAATCCCAATAGTTACACAAGTTTAACATGTCAGACAGTCCAGTGGGATCCAGAAGTAGAAAAAGTAGGCTGAAGTCTAGGACATAGAGAGTGATGAAGAGGACAACACTTCTAGAGATAATCAGTCTAGCTCGCCAGGAGGAGGAGAAGATGAAGCAAAAGGACAGGGAGGAGGAGATGAAGGAGAAGAAGAGCAAGGAGGAGGAAAATCTACACCACCTGAAGATCCCCTTATTGGGATAGTGACATTGCAAAAGAGGAAAGTTTCTCTGAAGAAACCTTCAGCAAGGAAGAAAACCCGCGCTAATAAGCCACAGTTTGAGGCAACTCTCACCGAGGACAACGTCAGTCTGGTCCGCGGAGCTATGGAGGATGCCTCTTAAGACATGTCGCAGAGATATGGAGAGAATCAACAAGAGTTATATGGAAGTATTGAGAGAGAATTGAAGGAAGTGAAACAAGTTGTTCTCTTGGTCCGCGTAGCACCTACTGTGCTGTCTGCACCTCCATCATCACAAATTGCAGAATTGGGGGATGAACCAACCCAATTGAGAATGATTGCAGATGCAACAAAATCCTAGTTCTAGAGAGCATAAGAAGAGAAGGAGAAGGATACAAAAGCCTTTAAAAATGATAAATACGAAGTTCTAATACATTTATAAGAAGCGCAGGACAATGTAGCTACCCATGAAAGCGAGAAAGCAAAGATTCAGGAGGAAAAAGAGTAGCTTCTCGCAGAGTGAGCCATGGTCAAAGAAGTGGTAAGTAAATCATGTCGTTCTGTGGAAGGCTTGGCATAGGAGGAGAAAGATCCAGTCGAAGCTCGTAGAGAACCTCCAACAACTTTAGGCTAGGATAAATTAACTGGAGGCCCAAACAATCTCGAGCACCTTGCAGGAGGTGTCTGACCAGAGGGAGGAGACCACCAAAAACACAATAGCAAGTATAAGAGCCATCACCTCAAAATGAAAACAATTAAGTGATAGAAGCGCCTAGACATATGAACGTCTTGCCAAGGATCCAGAGCTAAGGAAGCTAGAAGCACAGTTATAGAAGGCGCAACAATAAGCATTTTCATTGCAGGCGCAAATGAAGCTGCTCACCACAGTGGAAAGAATGAAGAGATCCCTGGAGCAACGCACAGTACAACAACATATTACTTCCCTCCAGGGTAAGGTAATGGAAGTTAAGTAGAAGCTACAACCTGTGCAGGATGAAGCTTGCAAGGTGTTCGAGGAGATTGATGGACATGGATCACAATTAGATCAAGTAATAACAATAGTAGGACAATTCTTGGAAGGGCCTGTTACAGAGCAGACAATCCAGGATCTCGGTGAGCAGGAGGCTTAGGCGAGGTAACAAGTAGAGGATATAGGGTTAAGCTCGAGGATTTCAAAGCAACAATTTCCACACCTGAGTGACTTAGGATGAGTCACAGTTGAGTGTTGGGGGAATGTTGGCCCTCAACCAAGTTTTGAGGAAAATTTGGCTAGCTTTGGCCCACTTTTGGACTTCGACATGTTGGTCGAAGAAGGAGCACCCAGGCGGAGCTGAGATCGCGGATCTCACCCATTTTTGAGGGTTATGTGGACCCAGTAAAGGGTCCTCTAGGGTTTTGTAATGGGTTTATGGGATGTCGGCCCATGGGGTTTTCCCTTGTTTAGGCCTTATTGTAAGGGTTTGTAAAGTATAAATAAAGGGGAATGTATTGTAGGGGGAAAAGTGAATGTAGTTCTCTGTGAATGGAGTTGCTTTGTGAAAAGGAATGTATGTGTGTGACTATGATTTTGTAGAAGGTGAAAATGATGTGATATAGGATTTTGGGCTATGTGCATTTGACATAGTTTTGGAGGGAGGATCCGGTGCTCAGTGCACAGATCCGTTGTCTGGTGTAGAGCTTGACTTTGTGTCTTAGTGCACAGGAGTGAATGAATGTAATATTCTGGCGAATAATAAAGAGGCAAAGGGGTTTTTGGACGTAGCCCCACCTTGGGGTGAACCACGTATTTATGGCGTCTCATGGTTTTCTTTATACTGTGGTAGTTCTGTTATGAATTTGCTTAGTGATTGATTATGATATGTAATAGATAGGTCCCTTATTACTTAAGTACTTTACTAGGGTTAAGGTTAAATGAATGTTAGATTTAACTTATAATGCTAAGTGCTAAGTGTTTAGGATATGTTAGCATTTTTTGTTACTGCGCCGATCTATTTTTGATTATGTTCTACAGTGTTAATAAGGTTAATAAACTAATTCATATCACTTCCTAAGTGTTAACATAATGTTCTGTGAAGTGCTTTTATCATAGATCTGTGTCCCAACCTGGTTACAGACACCTACGTCCTATAACCCCCCTGCCTCTACCTCGAGTGAGACTTCACCTTCTTCGCAGGTGTTGCCGAAAGGGCCAGTAGTCGGGGTTTTGTTGGTGCATTTTTAAGTGTTGAACCTTAGGTCTACCCCTGTGCAAACACAAGAATTGGTTTTGAAAGACATGCTCTTGAAGACAAATTAGAATGTAATGGGTCCTTCCAATTGATCATGAAAGAGGATGACTTAGTAGCCTATATGACTCCAATGGGCTATAGTCAATGAAGAAAAAGGGAGTCATGGAGGTTTATTTAATGTCACTAGACATGAGATGTTACATTCTAAAGTGACATTAAGTAAAAAGATAAATTATTAATTACTTAAATAATAAAAGTGACATTTAATGTTTAAGTACATATTAAGAGGGAATAATGGTCATATTTGATTTGGTAAAAAAGGGGAAAGATCTAGAAGGCTTCAAAGAAGTATAAAGGAAGGGTAGCACTTCACCTTCCTAATTATGATTTGATCTCTTATTTAGAGTGCTCTTGTGTGGTGAGTTTTCGTTGGGGTTTTGACAAAACCCTTCCACTTATGGTTTAGTTTCAATGGTGCAACATCCATCCTAGCTAGACAAGAGGGAGACCCATTCATGATTTCCACTTGAGCTTCATCTTATTGTAGGTTGTCTACAATCTAAGAGAGTATTGGCTTGCTTAGAGGGTTTGTGAGGTCTTGTGAGGGGCCAATTTAGTTTATTTGTAGGACTGCAGTTGGAAAGGTTTGTGTGGATTCCTTGAGAGCCCATTTCATCTTTGTGCAGGCCATAAGACCCTTGGAGAGGCCACTTGGAGGGATCAATATCCATTCCTAGCAGATCCATGAGGATCTTGGAGCAGGTTGAGTTTCATTTGAGCATGCCATGAGCGATAGAGAAGGGCCTTGGGCCCTTTTTTGTGTGTCACAAGGTTTAGGGAGGGTCAACAATCTATTTCATTGTGCCATGGGGGTTTATAGGGGGCCGAGATCTCATTGGATGAATCATTGATGTTAGAAGGGAGATCACATGGTCTGTTGCTGATTCATGAGGTTGAAGAGAAGTGATGCATACCTATTTTGGAATTTGGAGGATCGAGGAAGGCTTGGGGAGCCTCAAAATAGATCTACAATACTGTTGAGGGGACATTGGCACCATTTCTAGGTTCTTGAGTATGTTATTTTGTGTTTACTTATGCACTGCAACTACACTAGCAACTAATAGAAATTCTATATTGTTGTTGTTGGGTACCATCCATAATAAAAATGACATAATGTCTTCTCTATTTCCCGTGTATTTGCAATACTTGCAACATGTTTGACATAAGTGTTTTTAGTATGAACACAAACTGTTTATGGAAAGTGAATAATCATATTTTGACATCAAAACATAAGTAATACAATTTTTTTGACAAACCCCCATAACCCAAAAATAACAAAATTTGCACAACTAGTAATTAATATCCTAGATTAGCATTATTGGGGATATTACAGTGGTATCAAATCTAGTGTTCTTTCCAGACTATGAATGCATTGATGCCTAGAATATGGGGGCATGGAGGACAACCCTTACCATGATCACTAGGGGAATAAGAATTAGAAGTGAACCAACCATAAGAAGAACAAGAAGGAAACATGGGAGACAACCAAGATCATACAGAAGATCCTTTGATCATGCTACTAATTTATATGACTAGAAGCCAAGATGAGGTAAACTAGAGACAAGTAGAAGTAGCTCATAGACTAGCAAATATGATTAGGAACCAACAACAGACCCCTGAGGTACTCATGCAACTAGTGGGACAAAGAGGACATACCGGGCCAAATGGACCTTCGGGAGGTGACATGCTACATGCAAAAGGAAACTATGGAGGAGGTAGAGCTCATTTAGAGGGTAGAAACACCCATATTCCAGCACAAATTTCCTCACAAACATGGATTCAGAGGATTCCCAAGCCATTATTTCCATCGTTCCTTGAGGAGCAACCTACATGAGTACCAGGATAACATGGACATGTGGATGAGTACACCATGTACTTTAAAGAGTATCAAGCCTTATGGGAGGAGATCCAGGAAGCCATGTCTTACATCAAATACTGCAACACCAGGCTTAGGAATAAGCCAAGGACAATGCATAGACAACAAAAATTTGATCTTTTGCGCAAGTTAGGGAAGATGACTATCCTACCTTTTGACGGATATGGTAGGTGCACAACCTAGGCATGGGTACATAAGTTGGACACTTACACTTGGATGGAGAATCTCACCACCATACACTTGTATGGAGAAGCTCATGAGTGGTGGTACCTTGGGATAGTGACATTAGGCCACACCAACATCATCTCTTATGAGGACTTCACCGAGAGGTTGATGGACAAATTTTATAAAAAGGAACTTGAGATCCACTTCAAGGAGTTGGTAAAGTTGAGGAAAATAGGTACACTAGAGGCATACATCATGAATTTTTAGAAGATGGTGATCATGGTGGTAGACATCTCAAAGTAGAGGTTGGTGATGCTATTCACTGAAGGGTTAACAAAACCCTTGAGAGGGTGGGTGAGGGATTTTAGGCCAACCACATTACAGGATGCCATCATGAAGACCCAATACATGGAAGACATAGTTCCCAAGAAGGAATCAACAAAGCCATTTATTCCACAAAAGGGTCAAGTGAAAAAGCCTCCCCAGAATCCATGGACAAGGAAGGATAGGATGGATGAGGAGACTTGGAGAGAGTTGAGGAAGAAGAAGCTTTGATTTAGCTACAAAGAACCTTGGTATCTAGGTCTCCAATGTATGGGAAAAGGGAAAGTACATTACATAGAGGTACTTTCCCATGAGGATGAGTTAGCTCACATCCAGGATAATGGATAGAGCAGTGGCCAGGCAGAGCCACCACATCTTGAATTTGTGGAGGAGAAGTAATTGTAGGATGGAATGAAGAAAGCGACCATTGCCACACTTTCAGGGGTCCCCAAATACTACACCTTTAGGTTCAGAGGCATTTTGCAGGGGAAAAGAGTTATAACATTGATTTATGGTGGGGCCATACACAATTTCATTGATGCAACACTTTTCGCCAAAAGACATATTATGGTAGAGGAATTTGAGGGGTTTAACATTGTGGTAGTATATGGGTACAAAATGGCATGTACTAAGAGGATCAGGGGATTGGAGGTGACGTTAGAAACTGTACGTTGATCGATGAATTTTATGTGGTAGATCTAGAAGACACCCATGTGGTACTAGGTGTCCAATGGTTGCATTCCTTGGGATATATCTACATGAACTATCAGGACATGAGGATGGAGTTTAGGGATAAGAAAGGGTAGAGAGTCATTCTGAGAGGTATGTCGATAGGAGTTCCTAGGATCATGTCAAACAAATGCATGTAGGTTATTTTTAGACATAGGGATGTGGCTTACGCAACAAAGTGGTTGATCGCCATGCAAAATCCATTGCAAAACTTCTAGCACTATTGCATGGACATCTAGGTGATACTCAAGAAAAACGAGAAGGTGTTTGGGCCAATACCCCTAGGGAGGCCACCTGACAGAGAATTCAAGCATGTTATTGAGCTAGAGGAGGGAGAAAATCCAATTATCACCACACCTTATAGGCACCAAAATAAGTTTAAGGATGAGATAGAAAAGGCCATACAAGAGTTACATGAGATGGGGCACATCAGGCCTAGATCTAGTCCCTTCACTTCTTCAGTAGTACTGGTGAAGATGAAGGATGAAACAATGAGGATGTACATAGAATATTGGGAATTGAACAAGAATACCATCAAGAACAAGGACTCAATACCCATGATTGATGAGTTGATATATTAGTTTCATGGGGCGATGTACTTCTCGAATATTGTTCTTCGATCGAGGTACCATCAGATCTAGGTCAGAGAGGAGGACATACAAAAATAAAATTCAGATGTCACTATGGTCATTATGAGTTTCTAGTCATGCCATTCAGGTTGACTGATGCACCAATGACCTTTCAATCATGTATGAACCATATATTCAACAAGCAGTTGAGGAAATTATTACTAGCGTTCTTCGATGATCTACTGATGTACAACAGAACTTGGGAGGAGCATCAGAGGCACGTGGAAAATATACTTAGTATCATGGAGGAGTAGTCACTATTTTCCATGGAGGAAAAGTGAGAATTTGGGTTGAAAAGGATTCTCTATATGGGAGATGTGATTGGATTTAAGGGAGTACAGGTACATCAAGAGAAGATCCAAAATATTTTGGATTGGCCCACACCCAGATCAATTATAGAGCTGTGAGGGTTCTTTGTGATATGCAACTATTATAGGTGCTCTATGAAAGTATTTTCACAACTTGGTGCTCCATTGATAGATCTCACCAAAAAGGGAGAATTCGGATGGTCAGAGGAGGAGCAATCAACATTTGACAGGATGAAGAAGGTGATGAGTAATTTCCCGATGTTAGCACTTCCAAACTTCTCTCAACCATTTGTATTGAAGTGTGATTCATCCAGAGAAGGGATATGAGAATTCCTATTGCAAAATAGACATACCATAGATTTTAAGAGAAGGAAGATGAGGGAGACATAAAGGCTCTAATCCATCTATGATAAGGAGATGTTGGCCATCATGCATGCATTTGACAAATTTAGACAATACCTAATAAGAGAATGCTTTGTGGTGAGGACCAACCATAATAGCTTGGGGTATTTCTTTGAGCAGAGAGACTTGAGAAAGAGGAAACATAAATGGGTGAGTAATTTTTAGGAATATGACTTTGACATTGAGTATGTAAAGGAAAGAAGAATATAGTTGTTGACTCCCTTTCCACGAGACCTGCAACCTTGTCTGAGATCTCATCAGACTGGAAATCCATTGTCTTGGTGGAGTACTCAAAGAATACTTTCGCCTGTTATTTGATGTAGGGTATTATTTAGGATGATATATACATAGTAGTAGATGACATAATTTACGCCAAATATATGATCTATATTGTGCCCGGGTCCACACTCAAGGATAAGATCATGAGACCAGTACATGATGCACCACTCGTAGGGAATCTGGGATATTTGAAGACCTACAGGTGGGTGAGGGAGATATTCTCTTGGAAGGGTCTCACAGACAATGTATTATAGTATGTGAGGGAGTGCATGGCTTGTCGGTAGAACAATTCAGAGCTCACACATCCCGCAGATTTTTTCTAGCTGGAGTTTCTTGAGGAAAAACAATCTCGGGAAGGGAGGAATGTAATGTCCCCTTCCAATTGATCATGACAGAGGATGAATTAGTAGCCTATATGAATCTCGTAGGCTATAGTCAATGAAGAAAAAAGGATTCAAGGAAGTTTATTTAATTTCACTAGCCAATAGATCTTACATTCTAAAGTGACATTAAGTAAAACGATAAATTATTAATTACTTAAAAATTAAAAGTGACTTTTAATGTTTAAGTAAATATTAAGAGGGAATAATGGTCATATTTGATTTGGTCGAAAAGGGGAAATATCTAGAAGGATTCAAAGAAGTATAAAGGAATGGTATCACTTCACCTTCCTCATTATGATTTGATCTCTTATTTGGAGTTATTTTGTGAGCTGAGTTTTCATTGGGGTTTTGACAAAACCATTCCATTGCTGGTTTAGTTTTGGTGTTGCAACATCCACCCTAGCTAGATGAGAGGAAGATCCATTCATGATTTCAAATGAAGCTTCATATTATTGCAGGTTGTCTATAGTCTAAGAGAGTATCAATTTGCTTGGAGGGTTTGTGAGGCCTTGTGAGGGCCCAATTTGGTTTATTTGCAGGACTGTAGCTGGAAAGATTTGTGTGGATTCTTTGATATCCCATTTCATATTTGTGCTTACCGTAAGACCCTTGGAGAGGCCTCTTGGAGGGATAGATCTCCATTCCTAGTAGAACCGCGAGGATCCATGAGGATTTTGGAGCAGGTTGAGTGCCATTTGAGAAGGTTGTGAGTGATAGAGAAGGGTCGTGAGCCCTTTTTTTATGTGTCACGTGGTTTAGGGAGGGACGAGGGTCCATTTTGTTGTGCCACAGGGGTTTAGAGGGGGTTGAGAACTCCTTGGATTAATCACGAGGGTTAAAATGGAGATCGAGGGGTCTATTGTTGATTTTTGAGGTTGGAGAGAAGGGCCACACCCATGTTTTGGAATTTGGAGGATTGAGGGAGGCTTGGGGAGCCTAAAAACACATCTACAATACTATCGAGGTGACATTGGCACCATTTCTAGGTTCTTGAGTATGTTATTGTGTGTTTACTTATGCACTGCAGATGCATGAGCAACCAATAGAAATTTTGTATTATTGTTGTTCGGTACCATCCATAATAAAAATGCCATAATGTCTTCTCTGTTTCATGTGTATTTGGAATACTTGCAACATATTTGACATAAGTGTTTTTAGTATGCACACAAACTATTTGTGAAAAGTGAACAATCATATTTTGACATCAAAAAATAAGTAAAAACAACTGTTTGACAAACCCCCATAACCCAAAAATAACAAAATTTTCACAGTCAAGCATTAATATCCTAGATTAACATTACTGGGGATATTACACATAATTGTTTTTGCATGGGGATTATTTTTATCGGAGGCCTAGGGATGAATATGAGACAAAATTTGAAGAAGAGACTCAGGAGACTTGGGGCAACCATGGTGACACCATTGTAAGGTATGAAGGAAATTCTATTTTTTATATGCCTCATAACAACAAATCACTAAAATTGTGTGGTCTTGACATTAATGAGGAAACTTTGAAGAAACAATTAATGGTGCTAGTTGAATGAAGTGCAAACATTATCTAAGTTGTGTGACATGGAGAGTCCAGTTGAAAATCTCATCCAGAAGACACCAAGAAATCAGTATGAACAAATTGTTTCCCTTGTTGATTTTAAAAACATTAAGAGCACAATAGGAGACATGCAATCAACCTATTTCAATATGATCAAAGATAGATATGTGGCTACTAAGATGGCGGATAAGGCTATATCTACATCCAAGGAATTAAGGGTTAAGGTTGAAGAGCTCATCAATGAGCTTAAATTGACCAAAAATTCATTGGGCAACATTCAAAATGGATTGCTTGAAGTAGAAGATAAGCTTTATGTGGCCAAACAATTCAGGGAACAAGAGAATAGAGAAAGGGATAAAGAAATCAAGCAGTTAATTGAAGAGCTTGATAGCATTCATAAATATTTTGATCTTATGCCCTTCCCAAAGAAATCATAAACTAAAAGTTTGGACTAGAAGGAGGGTTGGGTTGAGCAAGAGGATAATGATAGCATTGAACTAGTTGATAATCCATTATTTGATACAGATACAAAGTATTGTTTTGATAATCCACTTTTTGAGTGGGATGATGAAGCTCTTTCTAATTCCAATGATGAGATGGGAGTCAATCACATGATTTGGGAACTAGGTGTAGTTCCCAACAATATGGTATTGATTCAAGATTGGAATTATGAACCAAATTTCAGTAATGATACCACTTTCCAATTTCCAATCATTTTACACTGGACAACAGATCATGTCACACAAATGCGTTGGATGGTTTCTTCAGACCAACAATTGAGAAATTGGTGGTTTACATTGATTGGTAGATATTATCTAGTAATAGGAAATGGATTTTCAACTACTTCCATACTTCCAACTCTTGTGTTTTCAGAAGGATTTCATATTTATTGCCACTTCCCTTTCCTTTCAAAGCTGTTGATAGTGACTTTAGTCCATGGGAAGATATACTTTGAGCTCTTGTAGGTGATGTTGCAGCCGGTCATGGGAGATTTTTCAGGTATAGTGTTGGGTATGTGTTATATTCTTTGCACGACTAGATATGAATTTTCCTACATTGCGTCGAGCGCACAAGGGGTAGAAAGGGGGAGATATCCCCCCTACTCAAGGGGTTCGGGTGAAGTGCACCCTATAACTTTTTTTCCCTCGGGAAATGTGTCACATTTTTTCCTCATTTTTCATGTTGCCTCGATTTTCGTTTCCATTGTTGGGTTGTTTTTCAGCACATGGTTTTTTCCAATGGTTTTCTATTTCCGGTTAAGGAATTAGGGTTGTTGACTAATCCAGGTCATTGGGTTAGGATTTTGGATGCCGCTGGCTCCTATATGTATATTGTATTGTAAATAATGTAACACTATGAATGAATATAGAATATGTTGGTTTTGTAGGTTTGGGTTTCTAGGGGAAGAAAACTCTGTGTAATGTGTGTATTTGCCATTGTATCTTTTCTGTTCTTTTATTGAAAATCTATTTGCAGTAAAATATTGTACAAGGTTAAAATCTACATTTGGTATCAGAGTTTTGTTGGCTTCAGGGGGATGCTTTTGTGGTAAAGGGTTTGGATCAGGACTGTTATAAGCCTTGTTACAGTGGGAGATCTGTGGTATTGATTTTTCAGGTGAAAATGATGCAGGAGCATCGCTCCACCTCAACACACGCCAGTCGGATTTAACGCATGGTGCATATTGTTCCTGAGTTTATACTTAAGGCTCAAAGCATAATGTCAAGCATCAGGAAATAAGGAAAGTTTTAATGTTTTCTTTTTCTACCTCAGTCATGTGAGAAAAATTCCTTAAATTGAATTAACAGTATAACAGCTCAGAGGTCGTTTTTCGTGTTTAAGTTAAATTTAAAAGTATTGAATGTAATGAGAGAAAAACATAAAGCTGTTAGAGAAAGCAAGGCATCAATTACAAAAGAATCTTGCTCTGTTACAAAAGAAGAAAATAGATAACATAACCTTAAATGAAGCATAAAATGTAGTAATCTAATTAACTCACAGGTCTTGTATTTACTGACAATAAATACAGAGGAAAAGTTGTTCGCTATCCAATAAATAAATGAAATATAATCACAGTAGATGTTGTACTAAATTGTGATTAGGAATTCATCAAGGAAATATATAAAAAGATGTTGGAATGTGGAAAGACAGAAGAACACACAACTTTGACTGGATGAAATGTGGAATATCTGGTTTGCACTTGTATTAATTCTCAATGAGGAGAGTTTTCTCAATTACAACCGGAAAGAAGCAACCTTTGTTCATTCTTTCGAATATGTATTTATACAAAAATTCACAACCCTAAGTGGTTGGAATCCTCCTTATTCCTAAAAAGTAATAGTTACAAAATGAGAAAGGTGGAATGCTTCATTTAGTTCTCCTTAGTCTCCTTCTCCTGCTGGCAGAGGTGTTTTCCCTTCTTGTTTCCCATCTCAGACACAGATAGTCGCTAATCATGACTATGCACAGATGATGTGTACAGGTTACCTCATTGGTTCTTTGAGGTGTTGCCTTTTCCTGGGCCAATACATTCAACACACCTGCTTACAAATTGTGCTATTAGTCTGGAGGGTACTGTCACATCCTTTGCTTCAAAGATATACCATTTCTTTTCTAATAGTGGTAACATGTCTTCCATTATTTTGTCTTCTGCAGTCATTGATTGTAGCTGCAAATTAGGTTTCACCAACCATCTATCTATCTGAGTGATGTCAACCTGTTTTAGCTGTGAAATTTCAGCTTGAGATTCTTCTAAGCTTGTTTTAATATCAAGTTGATGTTTTGGTACGTCAACTTGTCCCAGCTCTTCAGAATGATCATCCTTTCCGAGGCCTAAAGATTCTTTATTCAGTGAGTGAAAAGCCTCTTCATAAGCTTCTTTGATTTCCTTAGCCATTCTTTTACTTTCAGCTATGTTAGCTTCCCAGGTGTTCAATATTATGTCACCTCTGACCTGCTCTAAAAAGGTCAACCTGGGAACTACATACCTTTCTTCTCTGGCCGATGACACAACCGCTTCTTGAAAGGTGACCCGAGCTGCAATAGCTTCTCTTTCTCTGAAACAAATATTATCCAATGATTCGTTCACTACCCGAAAATGATTCTGGATAATCTCTACCTTGTCAAAAAGGATTAATTACACCGATTCAATTTTCTTACACACCTCCAATGCCTATGCTTGGAAGACGGTTATATCCATAACCATGTTCTTAGTCAAATTCACCTTGTCCTGCAATTGTTTTACCAATTCTCCTTGCTGAATGGCCCGTTCTTGACTCGCCTGCACATTCTTTTGCATCTAATCAAGATTGGATTTGAGCGTTTGAATTTCTTCTCTATCTCTAGCTCTAGCCAGTTCAAGATGTTTTTTGACCTTGCTTTTGACATTCTTCTCTACAGTCCTTATTTGATCTCGTAGTTAGATTATGAATATATTTCTCTATTTCAATTGTTTTTCCTGATTTTCAATCGTCCACTGATTTTCCGTAGTGAAGGTGCCAAATGAACCAACCATTTCCTTCGTGAGATCTGAATCATCCAAGTTCTATCCATCAAATATAATCCTTTGAATTTTGGTTACTACCCCTTCGTTCTACTGCAATTCTCTTCTGACCATGGCCCTCCTTTTCTTGCTAAACAAAAAGTTCGAAGGGGGCATCTCTTCAAGGGATATTGGGGTAAGATCGCTTGCAAAAATAACTCCGGGACCAGGAGTTTCAAAACTTGACTGCAGAGGGGTTAGTGTTGTAATTGAACTGCCTATCTCTATGAACTGCTTTCCTTTTACTATTTGTGAGGTTTCAGCAGGGTTGTCTGGTAATAAAGGAGGTACCATTTGTTTATGTTTTAGAAGTGTCTCAGATTGAACCTCTGTCTGCGACCCTAGATATTCTTCCCACGAGGTTTCTAATTTTTGTGTAGACACTTCGAGATTCTGTGGGAATTCCTTGGTAGTTTGTTTATCAGAACACTCTAGTTCAAAACCTGGAGGTATGGATCCCTGTACCGGAGGAGTGGTTATCAATTCTCCCTGTAGTATCTTGGGCAAACTATTTCTTCTGTGCCTTTGTAAAGTGAATAAATTGGCATGTTGGTCAGGGGATAATGTCTGAACTCTGCCTTGTATCTCTTCATAAGATTTGATTCCCCTGAATATATCGTCATATGGGGAGTCTTCATGCATATATATTTTCATATTGCATTGAGATAGGTGATTCTCCATGATATTGTATGGATCATGTACTTTGAATTCAATGTCGACCAATATTACATCCTCTAAAGCTGCAACCTCTACTTTGGAATGGCCAAAATCCAACAAGGAAAACCTTCCAACCTGTAGAGGAAAGGTTGGCCAAAATTTCTTCTGAGATGCTTTTAGCTCTTTGCCAATGCCTCCTATTATCGTCTGGTAATTCACTTCTCTGCACACCAGTCTGTTGGGCATAAAATTTGGAAGAGCATGAGGGGAAACTGAGCATCTGAAAACCCTGATATAGGAGAAATTTTCTTCAATGAACCAATCTGCAAGTTTTTTAAGGTTTCCCATAATTTGATCTGAAATCCGAAGAGGTGGATGACCATATAGTGTTTGATGAACAAGAATCAATACATTATGACAAATTTCATAAAATAAGTCTTTGGCCTTTCCCTCCCATAATTTGGAATGATAAAAATGGATGGGTTCTTCCCTGGTTGGGTTCTAGCTCCAATTCATCAATGGCAATGGAGTCATAAAACATATGGCATCCATGATGTATGCAAACATATAAAAAGGGGCAGGTTGATATTTAGACCTCGCCATTTGATACTCAATGATTTCCTTGGCTAGGTTATCGGACATCATCTTAGTCCAGTTGAAAGTGTAGCCCTTGGCTACCTCATGCATGATTGATACCCATTCCACCAGGAAACGAGTAGGGATTTTCTTTCTAGATATTCTACATAGCATCATGGCTACATAGATCATATGCGCATTTAATGACACAGTGGAATAAACACCATGGGAGTCAGATCTAAATTTCATTGGATTTCCCCACCAGGCTTTAACTACATTTGGGTAGCTTCAGTCAAATTGCACACATTATTTTTGTTCAAACTCCATCATGAACACAACATTATAAATATATTTTGGATCAGGGGATAGGTTGTACATTACTTGGAGGTGTTTCGGCCTGAAAGAGACAACAATGACCTTTTGGTGATTGATGATGCTCCTGGTCTGCACATCGGTGTTTTCCAGAACCCAACTTATCATGTCATTATATGGCATGAACCTCAGTCATGTAGCTATTTTATGAAGCTTAGACTCTGCTATAATTCTGAGTTTAGTTCCGTGCCTGACGTTTGTTTCATCTCCAGAATCATCTGGGCAATTTATAACTTCGTGCTGCAATATTTCGAAAATCTGCGTCCAAGATCTAACTGAATCTACAACATGTGCCGTAGTATTAGACAAAACATCTAAGTTTAGATTTGAACCATCACCGACATCATCATTCTTTTTCGATGCTTTCCTGGGTGCCATGATGTCAGAGATAGAACATGAATACCTGTTACAGGGGAAAATGCGTAAGCTTTCTTGGGATAAAACTCACTCCTTTGCTGAAGGTAAAAATGAAATTCAAAATAAAATACTTCTATTTACGCTCAGTTTGCATCAATTCGAGCATGCCTTTACGGAAAATGAATTTATTGGTTTTAATGAGGAAGGTACATTTGGAAATATGCACTCTACGCTAGAAATCATTTCCGTTGATCCATAATAAATGTCACTAAATATCGACGATTCACGATCGAGAGTTTTGAATGGAACAAAATTGAAATATCCCGAAAGTGAATGCAAAATATTAATTTACACTGTTAATTTCCTTTTAAGACGTTAATTAATCATGTCTTAAAACTCAATGCTTTCGGGAATTTGGGTTTCAGGATTTTTTGGATGTGATGAATGGAAAACCCCCAATTCCCGAAACGCGAAATCGCGATTGATTAATTAACATTAATTATGTTTAATTTTTTTAAATAATCACGATTAACTTCAAGAATTTTCGCAATTTCGCATATCGGGACTTTTGGTGGTTGCTCGAGGCAGGATCCCTGAAATGGGAAGTCGCGATATAATTAATTAACCTTAATTGATTTTAATCCTTCAATTAACACAGTTTTAAAGATTAAGACAATTTCACGATTTTTGTATATCGGGAATTTGGAGCCCTTACATGTTGGACTGTTAATATCACGAAACCTCGAAACCCGACGTTTCGAAAGTAGCCTTTAGTGTTTTGACCTTTTAACGAGTGAGCGGCTCCATAACTTTTGAGGATTTCAGATCGTTGGATTTGACAGAAGATTTCATCAACGGTGATATTCAAATGCGTGTTTGTCGTTATTTAAACAAGAATGAAACTTATCTAAGTCTAAAGTTTAGAAAAATATATGTGTTCCAACAATGCACATTTAAGGAAAGAGAGGCACCACCCTCTCATTTGCCTCGAGAATCTAAGGCGGGATCCAGGCATTGGATGAGGACAAGCTGGAAGAGTCAAATTGTGCCTTCGCACAAGCTGGAGATAAGGTCACCATTAAGTGGTTGACGACAGAAGGGATTTGCATCCGATTTGGAGCAAATTTCCATCATTGTAATTTTCCCTTCCAATAGGAGTTTTGAATGGTGATTTGACACCACTAGTTTATCTTGTGAGGGATGCTCATTGAGCCCCTCTTGTATAAATTGTTGTATTGTTGCCAAGTAATGGTTGTTGGCTATAGGTTGTAGGTAGATGCATATGAGATAGGGAGAGTTGATGGGAGTTGAGACTTAGTTGTAGGTCAGACTCCTGCATTGTAGGAAGGAGAGGCACCGCCCTCTCATTTGCCTCGAGAATCCAAGGCGAGATCCAGGCATTCAATGTGGACAAGATGGAATAGTCAAATTGTGCCTTCGCACAAACTGGAGATAAGGTCGCCATTAAGTGGTTCATGACAAAAGGGATTTGCATCTGATTTGGAGCAGATTTCCATCGTTGTAATTTTCCCTTCCAATAGGAGTTTTGAATGGTGATTTGACACCACTAGTTTAGCTTGCGAGGGAAGATCGTTGAGCCCCTCTTGTATAAATTTTTATATTGTTGCCAAGTAATGGTTGTTGGCTGTAGGTTGTAGGCAGATGCATATGAGATAGGGAGAGTTGATGAGAGACGAGACTTAGTTGTAGCTTAGACTCCTACATTGTAATTTGACATTCCACCATTAATAGAAAATGACAGTTTTTCCTGTTTTAAATTTCTCTGTAATGGATGCTGTGTTATGAATGTCATTTACATGCCTTTGAATTGTAGATGAAAGTTAGAAATCATCTGCAGGGATAGAGATACAATTTCCTATCCGCGAGTGTGTTGATTTAAGTCTGGTTCTCTAGGCTAAGTGCAAGGAGTGCGTGACAGAGGGTGGAAACTCTGTGAGCCGACGCAAGGAGTGTCTGTCTAAACTCAGTGGAGCCAAAAGAGAGATTTCCAGTAGGGCATACCAGGTTAATTCACTGACTCAGGGAGAAATTTCAAGGTGGTTAAGTACCTTTGAAAGAAAGATTGTATAAGGGACGATACAGTCCAGAGTTACTGAACACTCTAAAACATTCTACCAGGAGGGCATCGAGATAGTGTGAGCATGCGCAAGGGTGACATGAATTGAATTGTTCTTACCCTTAGAAGACTCTCATAATTGTTGAACATTCTGAGGAAGGAAGTCTTTGCAAGAGTGCATTGACAAAGGAAAGGAGATGCCTTAAACCTTTCCATAATGCTAAGGGACATAACGTCGAGGGTCTGAGCCAAGCACAAGGAGTGGGCCAAAGGTACTGTAATACCATATTAAAAGCTTAGGAGGAAGAACAAGAGACTTCTAGGAGGGAAAGAAGAATTCCACTGAATGATGCAGAGGAACTAGGAACCTTGGAGGTTTTCAAGCCAAGCAAATTCGCAGAAGGGTTTGTGCAGAAGTTCTGCAAGAAGACATAGAAGGAGTTCGAGAATAGTCCAGGTCTCGAAAGGGAGAATTTGCGCTAAGTGTGCAAAAGGGTCAAGGACTTGCTAAATTTTTGAAGTCCAGAGAATCGTCCATTTTCAGGGGAGACAGGTTGAAGAATATTGAGAGGTTCGGAATAGGAACTTCAGAAGGTCTGCCAGGGGCAGATAGAGATATTCACAAAGTTGAGGGGCCCGAAGTAATTCTGGATCGTTGGATCTAGAGGGTACATGGCAGAGATCCATGCATTTCTAGAAAAGTTGAGGAGAGAATACCTGAGACAGGGACTCGTGAAGTCTGAGTCCGTGAAGTTGATCACAACCCTTGATCGCGAGGGGAACATAGACCGTATATTGGTCCTGAAGAGTTCATCGATTCAGAAATCGGGAAAAGGGAGCAAGAAACTGACAATAGTCCCGAAGTGCGAGGTCATGAAGGGAGCTGGCCCATGGTCATAGTTCGTGGTCATATCAAGGAGGCGGTCTAGCATAGAGAGCTAGCACCGTTGGCGTTAAAATTTGAAAATCACTAAGGAGAGGGTCCGTGGGTGCTACAGAACCTGCGCCAGAAAAGGGAAGGACTTGTGATAGAGTTACGGGTTCCAAGGAGGAATCTAAGGAGTCGCTCCGATTCAGACATCGAACGATCCTAGACCGGGAGGTCGAGCTAACCTTGAAGGAGAGGAGGGGAGGTTGGTGGGCGTCAGAAAATAAATGGTGAGTAGTTCCAAAATGGAGATAGAGAATTTTAATGGGAAAAGTTTTGATCCGTGGAAGCTCAATATGGAAGATCTGTTGGTGGATAGATATCTATGGATCACGGTGGATCTAGGTACTACACTTATAGGAAATTCATCAGATGATTGGAAAATGTTGGATTGGAAGGAGAAGAGCACAATCCGACTGTGTCTCTCAGATTCAATATTACTGAATGTGTCAGAGGAAAATATAACCAAAGATTTATGGGATAAATTGGGGAAATTGTATCGGTCTAAGTCCCTAGTAAATAAACTTTTCTTGAGAAATAAGTTGTATAACCCGAGGATGAGAGATGAAGAGTTGGTGGTAGAGCATTTGAACACCTTCAATACTGTGGTAAGTCAGTTAGTATCTGTTGAGATCAAAATTTCAGATGAAGATAAGTGTATCAATTTACTGTGCTCTTTACCAAACTCATTGGATAGTTTAGTTGTGTTCATAGGCAGTAATACAACCGCCTTGAAGTTTGATGAAGAGGTCTCATCCTTGTTGTAAGAGGAGATGAGACGAAATAACATGGAAGGACCTAACACATATGCATTATTTGCAAGAGGATGCTCCTGGGAAAGAAATAGATCTAAGTCCTCAAGCGGGAGATCTAATGTAAGGGTATATATAAATCTCCCGAAAAGTTTGTAAAGGTATGCTGGAGATGTGGAAAATAAGGGCACTACAAGAAGCAGTGTAGATCCAAAATTGAAAAAAAGAAGGGATCTAAAGAAGATCCTTCTACAAAATAAAAGACCTCCAATAAAGAAGGAGGGGATGTGTACTTGGATTCTTCAAGCACACATGCATATCATGAGGCATGGTTGGTTGACTCAGGTGCATCCTTTCATATGACTCCCCACATGGAGTGGTTATGTGAATATGAAATGTATGATGGAGGTAATGTTTTCCTAGGTGATGACTCGAAAAACATAATCATAGGATGAGGAAAAGTCAAGTTGAGGCTCATATATGGAAGGATTAGAACACTACCTGGTGTTCTACACATCCTAGGTTTGGCCATAAATTTGATTTCTGTAAGAAAAATGGACGATGCAGGGGTAAACACAATATTTGAAAAGGAAACCTGTAGGATGGTTCGAGGAGAAATGGTGTTTCTGAAGGGAGTTTGGTTTGTAACTCTGTATAAGCTACAAGGAAGTACTATTAGTGATGGGTGTAATAGTTCCATTGTTCATGATATTGGAGTTGAAGAAGAAATAACTCCTACAATCTCTGGAGAAAAGGTTGTGTTGTGGCATCAAAGATTGGGGGATATTGGAGAGAAGGGTCTTTGACTACTACATGAAAAAGGTATGGTTGAAGGTATGTCTAACTTCTCTATGTATTTTGATTTCTGTGAACATTGCGTATATGGGAAGAAAAATCGGGTAAGATTCCCCTTTGGTGCAATGAGGGCAGAAGGAATTTTACAACTAGTTCACAGTGATGTGTTTGGACCTGTGTCGGTTCCATCATTGGGAAAATCTGTGTACTATGTCTCATTTATAGATGACTTATCGAGGAATACTTGGGTATATTTCCTCATGAAGAAATATGAAGTCTTTGACAAGTTCAAAGAGTTTAAGGCTCTGGTTAAGAATCATACAGAGAAAATAATTAAGGAGTTGAGGACAGATAATGGCAAAGAGTTTTGAGGAAATGAATTTGAAGAATTTTGTAAGAATTGCAGTATAGCAAGGCAGAAGACTACTACATATACACCTCAACATAATGGAGTTGCAAAAGGGATGAACATGACGTTGATGGAAAAAACAAGGTGCATGCTCAGTGGTGCTGGGTTAGGGCAAGAACTTTGAGTAGAGGCAGTGGGTACTGCATGCTACCTGGTCAATAGATCACTCTCATCAACATTTGATGACAAGACTCCACAAGAGGTATGGATTGGTAAGAAACCTTCTCTCACACATCTCAAGGTATTTGGCTGTGAGGCCTTTGTTCATGTTCCAAAGGAAAATAGGAGTAAGCTAGATAAGAAGGCTGAAAAGTGTATCTTTATTGGGTATAAAGATGGTCTCAAAGGTTATAAGCTTTGGAACCCAGAAACTAAGAAGGTTATGTATAGCTGAGATGTGGTATTTAGAGAAATGAAGGATGTTGTTAAACAGGAAGTCCGACCAAGTAGGGAAGAACCAAAGAAAATAGAGTTTGATTTAAACAATGATGAATCAAACTCTATAGAAGAACAAGAATTAGAAGAAGAAGATCCTCATACTCTAGTATTGAGTAGATTGGTTCGAGAAAGAAGGCTATCATAAATGTGTACTCCATTTGATTTCCGTTCAAATTTTTCTTTGTCTATTACTGATGATGATCCTAGAACTGTTAGGAAGGAAGTGGATTCAGAGGATGGAAAGCTTTGGAAAAGGCCATGGATGAAGAAATGGAAGCCTTGGATAAGAATGAGGCTTGGGATCTAATGGAGTTTCCGACTGGAAGAAATCCCATTGGCAACAAATGGGTATTTAAAAAGAAGATGAATGTAGAAGGAAAAGTGGATAAATACAAAGCTCAGTTAATAGCAAAGGGTTATTCCCAGGTTGAGGGAATTGATTTTGGTGCAATTTTTTTTTTTTTTTTTTCCGAGTTAACTTCTATAAAATTTATGTTCTCTTTTGCCGCTGCATTTGATTTTGAAGTAGAACAGATGGATGTGAAGACAACATTCCTACATGGGGATATGTAAGAAGAAATTTATATGAAGCAACCATAAGGCTTTGTTGTGAGGGGAAATAAGAAGATGGTATGCAAGTTGAAAAATTCCATGTATGGCTTAAAACAATCACCAAGGATGTGGTATCAAAAAATTGATACTTATATGATGGGACTTGGCTTCACAAGAAATAAAGAGGATCACTGTGTGTATTTTAAATTAATTGGTGATCATTTGATTTATTTGGTATTGTATGTGAATGACATGTTTTTGAAAGGAAACGACAAGGAGATTATCATGGATGTGAAAACTCAATTTTCCTCTAAATTTGACATGAAGGATCTCGGTGCTTCAAATTTCATTTTGGGCATGGAAATTAAAAGAGATCGAAAAAAGAAGAAACTCTGGTTAAATCAGAGAAAATATGTCTAGACAATATTGTAAAGTTTTAATATGCAGGAATGTAAACCGGTCAAGGTCCCTATTCTTGTGGATGTAAAGTTATCTACGGATCAATGTCCTAAGACACATGAAGAGGAGGAGGACATGTCTCATGTTCCATATGTGAGTGTAGTTGGAAGTTTGATGTATGCAATGGTCTATACTAGACTAGACATTGCACATGCAGTGGGAGTTTTGAGGAGGTCTATGTCAAAACTAGGGAAGGAGCATTGGACAACGATAAAAAGGGTTTTTAGGTATTTGCGTGGCACTGCTAGCTATGGATGCTGATACCAAGGATGACCAATATTGGACAGAGTGTTGGACATACATGGATTTGTGGATGAAGACTAGGTTGGAGATATGGATCGTAAGAGATCTACAAGCGAGTATGTGTTTACGTGCTTGGTGGATAAATCAATTGGATGAGAAAAATGCAGGTTGTAGTGCCACTTTCAACTACAAGAGATGAATACGTGGCAGCCACTCATGCAAGTAAGGAAGCAATATGGTTACAAACATTGTGTTTAGGTATTGGGTTGGAACAACAAGTTGTAAGCATAGATTGTGACAGTCAGAGTGCAATATTTCTGGCGAAGAACTCGACTTATCATTCAAAGACAAAGCATATTGATATTCAATATCACTTTGTGAGAGACATGGTTGAAGAAAAGAAAGTGTTGTTGATGAAAGTGGACACTTTGAAAAATGTTGCATATTCATTTAAAAAATCCATGAGCACTGAGAAGTTCTCTTGGTGTAGAGGATCCATGGGCATTGCTTCCCTGGATTGTGACTATGTAACATTGTAACCCCTTGTATGCAAAGAAAACAACAAGCGAGATAATTTTGGGTATGTGTTATATTCTTTGCATGATTAGCTATTGAGTCTACTACATTGTGTTATGCATGCATGGGGGTTTGAGGGTGGGTAGTGGGGGGGTGATAAACCCCCTGCACGGGGGTTCGGGGGCAGTTCCCCTGAGAATTTTTTTTTGCCTCAGGAAACGTGTCACATTTTGCCTCATTTTTTCGTGTCACCTCAATTTTCGTGTGGACCATTGTTGGGCGGTTTTTTGGCACATGGTTTTTGTCGATGTTTTTCTATTTCCAGTTAAGGAATTAGGGTTGTTGACTAATCCAGTTCATTGGGTTAGGGTTTTGGATGCTGCTGACTTCTATATGTATATTGTATTGTAAACAATGTAACATTATGAATGAATATAGAATATGATGGTTTTCTCGATTTGGGTTTCCAGAGGAAAAATCTCTGTGTAATGTGTGTATTTTCCATTGTTTCTTTTTTGTTCTTTGATTGAAAATCTATTTGCAGGAAAATTTTGTACAAGGTTAAAATCTACATATAATTCAATTAATTTCCACTTCCACTTGGGTGAGTGATGGTTACTGCAGTCATTTCATGATGTTGATATGCATATCCTTAGACAATGTCTATATGATTGTAGTAAGTTGGGTGTGTTGGAGTATTCGGGCTTCCCCCTTTGACACTTGGAGATTAAGTGTCGTTGATACTTTTTGAGTTTGTGGACACATAGGCTTTTCTTGGATGTCTAATTTTAGAGATGGTTTTGTTGAAATATTATATACTATCCCCCTTGATAGTGTTTGATCATATTCATTTTAGGAGCGACATGAGGGGATATGATAAGGTTTATATGTTATGGTTGGGAATATTTTCTTTTCCGTTTCCCAGGATTGAGTCTGGAAGAGAGATTCCAGCTTTGGACTTCACTTATATTCCTTGGCGAGATATGTCTCTTGGTGTGGATTTCAGTCCTTTCATGTATTTCAGTACAAGATTTAATGATGATTACTTTTCAGGGTTCCTGGAGAGGAGAATGTAACATGGGCATGATGGTCAAACATTTATGATTAGAGTGGCGTAGCATCAACATGTTGGTTCCTTTCTAATATTAACTTGGGACCTTGGGATCATTCTTAGTTTCAGTTTGGATTAGCTTGTTTATCGAAGGGTTGTGGTGGAATTGCTTGAGGACAAGCAATCTTTGGGAAGGGAGGACTATAATGTTCCCATTTTTAGGTTCCCTTGCTCTATAGTTGGATATGACTTTATGGGGTTGTGTCAAACTTATCAGAGGGGTAATTGGATGTTACCAGTGATCTTAGAGGATTTAACAAAATTATATGATGCTTTTGGAGGTCTTATCATATTTCATCATTGAGATCATTCCTGTGCAATCAGATTTCGATTTCGATGCATTTGGACTGTTCCCGTAATTTGGGAGTATTATTGAGCCTTATTTAATGGATTTCACTAAGGTTGTAATTTTAATAAATTATCTCTAATG
Source organism: Picea engelmannii (assembly GCA_009831015.1). Classification (NCBI taxonomy): domain Eukaryota; kingdom Viridiplantae; phylum Streptophyta; class Pinopsida; order Pinales; family Pinaceae; genus Picea; species Picea engelmannii. Next base: position 59,948 of record ML832504.1, read on the forward strand.
GGAACATTAGTGTAATATATCGTTGGAACCAGGAATAATGAATAATAAATCTAAATGTTGATACGATGAAAAGTGACTTCCAATAGTCAGAAATGCTTTAAATTCACATAAGTCACTTTTTGGAGTAAAAAGGTTTAATAAATTAATAAAGTGATTTTGGGAAAAAACATTAAGGATGAATTAAAAGTCACTTGAGGGAAAAAATGAAAAGGGGTATAAAGAAGAGATAGGGGTTCATATTCTCTCATGAAGTGGATGATATTTTCTAAAATTCAATTTGGAGAGCTTTTGGAGCCTTTGAGGTTTTGAGTAAATCCCTTGTGTGGATTGGTTTTGATGGTGAAATATTGTAACTTGGCTGATCAGGTTTCAGTAGTGAAAGATTCCACCCTATCCATTTGGTGGGGAAGACCATTCAAGTTTTCCACTTGGATTCCATTGTTGAGGAGATCTATTCTGTTGATTAAGGTTGGTTGTCATTGATGTCAACCCTTAATGAAAGCCTCGTAGCACAAATGTTTGGGTAATGGAGTCAATATTGTTTGATGTAAATATGACTCATTATTGTTTTTTCATGGTGGATAAGAAGTAAATATGGATGAACTCCAAAGTGGTCCCCTTATGGTGAAAGCTCTCATGGGAAGACGCTTTGCGGAGTAAGAGAACCCATGCTTAATTTTGGAATAATGAGATGAAGGACAGTGAATTTGTCAGGTAAAATATCCTAAATGGATAGTGCTTTCCATGCCAATTCCGGTGGTATGTGTAACATCACATAACTCCTCACGGTTAGAAAGTTATGACCATGTGAAGTTGGAGAACCCAGGTTTGGGTAATGGACCCAAGTTTGTTTGATGGATAATGGTATGATTTTTGCTATATTTGAAGGTAATACTATTCTATATGGACATTACATGTCATTCCATTTCTGGTGGTATGTGGAATGTCACATAAATCCTCACGGTTTGAGAGTTATGGCCTTATGAAGTTGGAGGACCCTCATATGTCATCTAGAAGCCCCAAAAGGTCAAAGTAGTCAAAGTGGTTTAAGAGA
>ML832504.1:62120-75358 GCA_009831015.1 Picea engelmannii
TGATGAGTTGGCACATACATGAGGTGTATAGTTGATGATGTTGGTACATATTGATGATTCATAGTTGATGAGTAGTTGACACATGATTGGTACATACTTGGTACATGGTTGGATGCACTTTTTTATGGTACAGGTTGATTACAAGTTGTTTGGTACAAGTTGGTGCATGGTTGTTGCACTTGTTTATGGTACAGGTTGAGGTACAGGTTGATGCATGGTTGATGCATGGTTCAGATTTATTAGTACAGGTTTACAACGATATATCTCACAGTGATAGTGTGACAGTCGTTCCATCATTCTACTTCTACTTCAGGGTGGCAGGACGGTGCAAGGACAAGTGGTTGTAGCCACCTTTCAGTTGTAGTCAGAGAACATAGGGGGTTGTAGCCTCCTTCTGGTTGTAGCCAGAGAATTGGGGAGTTGGAGTTTCCCTTAGGTTGTAGGTTGAGAAACTAGGGGGTTGGAGCCTCCTTCCAGTTGCAGCTGGAAAACAAAGGAATTCGATGCTTCCAATGAATGTAATTCTTCAAGACATATAAGAAAAATCATTCTGTGGTTTTCTCCCGATTTGGGTTTCAGCGCCTAAATCTCTTGACGACGATAACACAATGAAATAGATATTTCAACTGTTGGTGGATAGTTTCCAAGGATTGGATGATGTCACAGGTTCTCAATTTGCTAGGTGGGTTATCATACTTGAAACATTAGTGGAGTAGATGAAAATGATGACATTGATGAGAACATTGATGCACTTTTAGAAGAAGAACATGTTTAAGTTTCCAAGTCAACCTATGAAGTTGGTTCATATGGGTGTTGGTTTGATTCCCACATAGAGCCTATGAAGAGGAGTGTTCATGATAGTTTCAGTCTCTTTGACTTGGAGAGTGATTTGTTTGGAGAATCAACTGCTCATGAGGTACATAATGATCATACACTTTCATATAGAAAACATAAACTAATATATCCATGGGATCTAGGTGATTTGGCACCAAAGGATGAAGAGTCTGTTTGGGAAGAATTCTCTTTTTACCAAGAAGTTGTGCCAACCTTAAAACATAAAGTATGCGAAGAGGTTTCCATAGAGGGAATTGGTTTTGAAATCCATGATCTTCAAGAAAAATTAGAATTGTTTTTTCATGGAGTTGATTTTTATTGGAGGCCTAGGGATGAAGATGAGACACAATTTGAATAAGAGGCACAAGAGACTTGGGGAATCCATGGTGACAGTACTGTAAGGTACAAATGAAATTCTAATTTTTATATGCCTCATAACAACAAATCACTAAGCTTGCGTGGTATTGACATTAATGAGGAAACTTGGAAGAAAAACGTAATGGTTCTAGTTGAAAATGAAGTGCAAACATTATCTAAGTTGGATGACATGAAGAGTCTTTTTGAAAATCTCATCCAAAAGACACTAAGAAATCAATATGAACAAATTGTTTCCTTTGTTTATTTGCAAAACATTAAGAGCACAATAGGAGACATGAAATCAACATATTTGAATATGATCAAAGATAAAGATGTGGCTAACAAGATTTCAGATAAGGCTATATCTACATCCAAGAAATGAAGCGTTAAGGTTGAATAACTCACCGATGATCTTAAATCGACCAAAAATTCATTGGGAACACTCAAAATGCATTACTTGAAGTAGAAGATCATCTTTATGTGGCCAAATAATTTAGAGAACAAGAGAATAGAGAAAGGGATAAAGAAATCAAGCAGGTAATTGAAGATCTTGTTAGCATTCAGAAATAATTTTATCTTATGCCCTTCCCAAAGAACTAAAAAACTAGAAGTTTGGACCAACAAGAGGCTTGGGTTGAGCATGAGGATAATGGTAGCATTCAACTAGTTGATAATCCATTGTTTGATATGGATACAAATTCTTCTTTTGATAATCCACTTTTCGAGTGGGATGATGGAGCTCTTTCTGATTCAAGTGATGAGATGGGAGTCGATCACAATATTTGGGTACCATGCATGGTTCCCAATAGTATGGTGTTGAGTCAAGATTGGAATTGTCAATCAAATTTATAGTAATGATATCATTGTCCACTTTCCAGTCAGTTTACATTGGACTACAATTCATGTCACGCAGATGTGATGGCTAATTTCTTCAGACCACAAATTGAGAAATTGGTGGTTTACATTGATTGATAGAGATGATCTAGTCACAAGAGATGAATTTTTAGTTACTTCCATACTTATAACTCCTTTGTTTCATAAGGATTGCATATTGTTTACCGCTTCCCTTGCAATTGGTTGTGGGAGATTCTCTTGGTATAGTTCAATTAATTTCAACTTCCACTCGGGTGAGTGATGGTTACTGTAGTTGTTTCATCATGTTGATATGAATATCCTCATATGATGTCTAGTTGATTGCAATAATCTGGGTGTGTTGGAGTATTAGAGCTTCCCCCTTTGACACTTGGAGATTAAGTGTCGTTGATACTTTTTCAGTTTGTGGACGCAAAGGATTTTCCTAGATGTCTAATTTTAGAGATGGTTTTTTTGACATCTTCTATACCAGCCCCTTGAAATCATTTGATCAACTTCATTTTAGGAGTGAGATGAGGGGATATGCTAAGGTTGGGAATATTTTATTTTCTTCTTCCCAAGATTGAGTCTGGAAGAGAGATTGCATCTTTGGACTTCATTGAGATGCCTTGGTGGGATATGTCTCTTGGTGTGGATTCCAGTCCTTTTAGGTATTTCAGTATTTGATTTAATGATGATTACCTTTCATGGATCCAGGAGAGGAGAATGTAGCATGGGCATGATGGTTAGATAATTATGATCATAGTGACGTGGTGTCAATGTGGTGGTTCCTTTCTGAGATTAACTTGGGACCCTAGAATCATTCTCAATTTCATTTTGGTTCAGCTTGTTGATCGAAGGGTTGTGATGGCATTTTTTAAGGAGAAACAATCTTTGGGAAGGGAAGATTGCAATGTCCCCATTTTCAAGTTCCCCTACTCTACTGCTGGTGATGACTTTATGACATTGTGTCATCCTAATCAGAGGGGTAACTGGATGTTACTAGTGATATTAGGTGGTTTATCGGAGTTATATGATGCTTTTTAAGGTCCACTTATCATATTTCATCATGGGGATCACTCTTGTGCAGTCAGATTTCGATTCTGATGCATTTCGATGATTCCCATAATTTGGGAGTATTATTGAGCCTTATTTAATGGATTTCACTAAGGTTGTCATTTTAATAAATTATCTTAGAGGGGAACCTTAGTGTAATATCTCATTGGAACAAAGAAGAAAATATCTAAGTGTTGAGACGATGAAAAGTGAATTCCAACGATCGAAAATCCTTTAAAGTCAAATTATTATTTCTTTTGGAGTAAAAATGTTTAATAAATTAATAAAGTGATTTAGGGAAAAAAATATTAAGGATGAATTAAAAGTCACTTGAGGGAAAAAAAGGAAAAGGGGTATAAATAAGAGATAGGGGCTCATATTCTCTCATGATGTGAATGATGTTTTCTAAAATTCGATTTTGAGAGCTCTTGGAGCCTTTGGGGTTTGGAGTGAAACCCTTGTGTGGATTGGTTTCAGTGGTGAAAAATTCCACCCTAGTCATTTGGTGGGGAATACCATTTAGGTTTTCCACTTGGATTCCATTGCTGAGGAGATCTATTCACTCTTGGAAATATATTGGGGTTTGTAGAGACCATGGCATTTATGGAGGAGATCGATTTTCTTGTGGAGAGAGGTCTTCTACTATCAAAGGTCGATTTCTTGGAGAGGGGGATGAACTCTTCCTGGTGGTATCCGAGTTCACCCATATGAGGATGTTTTCTTTTAGTGGGAAGTGTTACAAGGGAAAAACTCTCTATGGCCAAGGGTAAACCACAACAGATAGGTATGACTGCAGAAATAAACTCAATTCCAACATGTGCTATATAAACTAATGTGCAATATGAGGAAGAAGCCTACCTCGATCCAATCGTTTGATGTCGTTCCACCATTGAGCACTTTGACCCAAAGCTTTACACCTGCAAGAAGTTCTCAACAAACAAGCGATGCAAGTATATAGTGACAATATATAAAATGGGTTAGCACATCAGATAACACAATCCATTAATAAACATTACAAACATGCCCATGGATAATAATCATATATTTTCAAGATACCAATAGGACGAGAAAGGAGTATTTCTATTAATAATTGATCAACAGAAGTATCAACATTACAGACTTCCGTGTCATCATGGTTCAAAACCAAGAAACCAAGTTCCTTCCAACTGGGTCTCCACCACTTCAATCCTCCACCAAAGGAAATCTCATAGCAAAGAGGTAGTGAGGTCCTCTCGACAATAAGGAAAGAGCTTGGGGGCTGGACATTGTGTTCAGACTTGAGGGACAAAGGGATGCAAACTCAATATGAAGTAATTTCTGTAGAGTAAGTTTGCTCTCAAAGTTGAATGCTTTCTCCTCCTTTTCCATAGCTCGAAATTGTGCTCTTATAGACTCCATAATGCAATTGAAGGGCCGAGTTGGAACGTTTCCAATATATGGAAGGCCAAAGATCAAAGATCTTCTGTCGTGACTTGGAAACCTGACCTCAGTTTGTATTTTTTGGCACAAATCCCAATATATGCGAGCTGTAGTGGAGCGACAAGCATATACAAATCTTGCAAATAAGTTAGGGAGGGTATATGTGGAAAAATATATATTTTTGGCTCTGGATTTATCAAAAGGGGGTTGATAAGTCTGCATAGGGAAATGGAAAAAGGCCCTCTGTGCAAGATAACAATGGTGAGGCAAATCTTGCTATAAAAGATGCCCCCTAATGTGTGATATTAGAGGCGTATCTGCGATGGTCTAAATACATTATAAATAACCCAGAAGTGGAGTGGTAGAGAACTAGTTGGATGAACTCAATTTCTCATTACAGTATGTACTGACTTTGTATACATGGATGCCAAGAATACAATGCAGATCCATGTGGAAAATATACCAACAAGTGTTCATGGCCATGAGTAGGTAAGTATAAATGTGGTTACATGCCAATAGTTGCCATAGTCACGAACAAGGCCCAGTGAAACCAGTCTCAAAATCAATCTGAAGATATCTGTATACCATGGAGTACAATCTAATCTCCCATGATCGCTGAAGTCAAATAGGTACTGGTCCAATGAAATGGAAGCAACAACTCAGGAAAGATGCATCCACAAAGTGATGCCTTCAAGTCTTCAATACAATCCACCAATGGTGCAAGTATACATCATGTGAATAAATGAGTTGAGGTCGAACACAATGATACATCGTTTGATTACCGGTCATTGAGGTATACTGTTAACAAACGCGAGACAACCTACCAATGATGAAAGTAGGTATCAAGGCACCGAGTACATATCTACAAATGTGAATAAAGGAGCTAGTGTCGAACACTTGAGAGATCCATTGATTAGGAGACATTGATGTATTCCCATCTATTAATGGCGAGAGAGCCTGCCACTAATGACTGCAAGCCTCAAGGTACTCATAAAAATCTAGGTCTCGTATCCAAAATACATGAGCTGAAGTCGATGGAAAGAGACTCGCTGAAAGAAGAGAATTAAGGCATCTCTCATCAGTTAGCACGAGGAACAAAGCAGGAGCTTCATGATTTGGTGGAGATCGGATGAAGAACATGTTCACGAACCAACGACCCTGTGCGTCTTTCGCATGTGCCAAATGCAAGTGGTACACGAAAAATACCCTCTGAATAGTAGCCAATGATGAAAACTATTGACAAAGGAGAGGAAACCACCAATAAGGCTAATGGCATCCAAGACACTACATGAATCCGAAAGTGTGAATAGATGTATTTCCGTTGAACACAAGGGAAACCACCCAGTCAATGACCCATGATGAAATGTCGATTGATGGGTTCAAGGTGACCTACCAATGATGAAAGTAGGGCCAAGGTGCATCAGAAGGCCAAAGTATCATGTGATTATGAGATAAACTGAGGGTATGGCCGACATGCAAAGTCAAGATTTTTGAGGAGTGGCCAACACAGGTTGATAGACTTCCTTTGAACAAGAGCATGAGACATACACTGGACTCCAACATCATAGACTTAATGATGTGACAACTAGATGCAGGAGGCATCCATAATGTTCTCTATAGTGACTGGAAGATTAACCAATCGGTAGAGAAAATTCTGTAACGAGATCAACTTCCTAAGGCCATGCTAAACCCAAAATTATGATGACACAAGGACTCAATAACTTTTTGCTCTGTTCAAAGGCAACACGACTGCTGCCAATTACAATATAGTACTCCCTTCCCGCTCAATTTTTTTTGTTTTTTCATAACAAGTGAATGCTATGATACAGAGGAGGGAATGAGTGTCGCAAGTAAGCAAAACTAGTTCCAACAGTGGAACGTACCTATGCTCAATGCAAGGAAATGCATGCGGGAGATGGACACTCAGGGTGATGTTCCTTCCAGGGTATAGGGTGTCAAATTGCGAAGGATATAAACAAGGCTTTGCTTGGTTGAGAATGCAAACTGCTTGGGCCATGGTTTATAAAGCAAAGCAAGAACCGACTAAAGGATCAATACTGCAAGTAAGGGCATGAGATGCAATCACAATTTAACGCCAAAAAAATGTCCTTTTTTATATCTTTTAGTCTACTTGGTGTGAAAAAGGGGTAAACTTGTGACAAATAGACATTTTTTCAAATCCAATTTATGAGTGTGAAAAAGACAAGTTCACTTGGCGATCTTTTCCATTTTTGATAGCGAATCGGAAAACATATTAACTAAGACTCATGATCTTTCAAATCCAATTTTAACGAGTGTGAAAGGGACAAATAACTCGACGATATTTTCAATTTTTAATAATGAGTTAGAAAAGAGCTTAACTAAGACTCATTTTTAGTTCTAATCAACATGTAAAAGGGGAGGCCAAGGTTCCTGTCCCGACCTTCTACTGAAAGTCAGTATCCTGCCGATAGCTGACAAAATCTTGGGAAAGCCCAAATCTCTCCAATTCGAGGAGGATAAAGTGCTAACGGAGTACATAGTCTATGTTATGGTTCAAATAATGTCTCTTAGTGGAACACACATAGGTGGGGGTATGTGATGTCCCGTCAGGTTGTCCCAGTCGAAGGGGACCTCGTTAGAACTTGGAGAGAGAGTATTCAGAGGAAGAATGAATATCTCTTGTTCAGAAGGGGGAAGACTTGGAATGTTGATGACGTGACTAGAGGGTGCATCACTCTTTTCAGGGAGAGTCGGTTTTACCATAAATGACACCGGCGTGGTCACTTCTTCAATTATAGGTTGAAGAGGATGCATGGTAACGAGTGCAGGAGACGCTTCACCCTTCATGGAGGGGGTGAGGTCAGAGAAAAATCTTGGCGGTGAGACCGTCAGGATCATTAAAGGTGAAGTGGTGTGAGGAGGAACCATGGGTGTCTCGGAGTCCGAAGGGATTTTGGGTGAGCCCCACGCCTCTGGTATCTCGGTAGTCACTAGGCACAAGTGAGTAATATGGCTTCCTTCATAAGTCCTGCAAAGTTATTTAGGCTTACGTCTGAGACATTTAGGTTTCTCGATGGGACTAGCTAAGGAAAGAGAGTCGTCTCCTGTATGATGAATATGAGTCAGAGACGTGACATGATTATGGTCTGGGGTAAAAAGGAGGGTGCCCCCAAAATAATTGGCAGAGGTTGGAAGCAAGTTGTCGACATGATTTGTAGAAAGTGTCGACTCATCTTTGACATGACTAGCAGAGGTGGGCGATGGTGCACTGATGTGGCTTATAGTGGTTGGGCTAGCGATAGATTGCAGTATTTGATTCCAAGGTCCCAGAAAATATTGATTCTGAAACATTGCAGGCACTAGAAAGGATCCTGGTATACTCCCTATCCTGGCCCAGATACATGGTGGTTTATGCCAAGGTGGTCTGAAGAGGTCTGGACAGGCATCATCACTGAGATCTGCAAAGAGACCGAGGTAGGATACAAATTATTTGAGTGAGGATATATGTTTCCCCCTTGTGAGGGTGTCCCATAAGGAGGGTAGCCCGAATTATAAAATTGATTCTCCCCATACAGAAGACCTTGTGGTACTTGAGGACTTGGTACAGAAAAAGTGTTTAAAGGGACCAACATGGAAGATGAAAGATACATGGGAGGGGTGTAATAAGAACCCATCTAAGCACTGGATCCTGAAAGAGCATAGCTAGGATTGGATCCATAAGGTGGAAGGTTCCAACCTCCCATGGGAACACAACTCATATCAAACGAAGAAGTGGGCATGGGAGCGATGGTGCCCCTGGGTCCAATGCTAGGATTCATGTAAGTAGACCAGGGAGGGGGTTGCACGTGGGAAGGCATATCAATAGAAAAATGACTAGAGACCCAAGGTGCAGATTGAGCGTTGTAATCGTGCATACCATTGCAAAAAATAGAAGGGTCTGCCCCCATGAAATGAGGAGGTATCATGGGGGGGGGAGCAGTGAATGGAGGAGTAAAAGGCACTCCGCTATCCATGATAATGAAACCAAAAACCAGAGTCCTAGGGCCAACTAGTAATCAAAGAGCATACCAAAAAGTCAAACGACCAATATGCATGTAAATGGGCTAAAGTGGCTGAGTGGCCTCCCTCTCTAAAGAAGGTATGCCTCGTCCAGGAGGGACCTGAGACTCCCTGCTAAATTTTGGAGGTAACATAATCAGTTATAGGGGCCCTCGTAGGCTTAACAACCAGTCAGTCAGATGCCCCCGGAGAGGTAATCTTCCATAAAGGTTGTATGTTGTCTGACCCCTATCTGACTCAGGATACAAGTAGAATAACCCCTGCAAGTAACCTATGAGAAACCTAAGTCAAGAAACTAATCAACCACTGTATAACCGATGCACATGTGAACAATCATAAGTCTGGATTACCGTATGGGCAGGGTAGCAAAGCACGAAACCTTGAAAGTACCGCCTCTTATAGAGGCATGGATACTAGCAAGATCCCCAAATACAAATAAATCCACATAAATATCTTTGATGCTAGGTGAGTATCCAAGGGTTATCCCTTCAACAAACTTTGCATGACCTCATGCTTAACTCTGGTGTGAGTGGAGCCTCCTGATATTACCAATTATACAATGGATTTCTCAACTCCCTGTCTTAGACACATATGTTGATTTAATTTCCTTGGAGAAGTTTACTCACAAAATCCTATTCCAAGGCACTAAATCCTAGACTAGTTTGTGTACCCTAAACAATAAAATCGTTACTAATCAATTTTAGTTTAAAGCATAAATTTTATTGGCCGTGATTACTCAAAAAGGTATGGAAATGAAACTCATGGTGTTATGACTCTGCATGAAAATAAAAATAGATATAATGCAAAGCCTAACTTTAACTTTTTACTGAATGATATGCTAAATAAAAATAGTGCAATCTTCAATTTTAACTCTGCAACTCAGAAGTAAAATGCGATATTTCGTTAAATGTGCTAAGCTAATGATAAAGGTTCCAAGACAAAAATGCCAGCCAATGCAAAATACCTATTTTTTTTGTATTTTCAATGTATTAAAAAGAAAATGCATGGATTAATAAGCGACCTAATATATAACTTCTACTGTGTAGAAAATCAATCACTCGAGCAAAATACCAAGCAACTAAGCAGACAACCCAACTACCAAGGACAAATAAAAAACGGAAAACAAAGAGAAAGACGCCGCCCAAAAATTCAACTCCAAACAGGTTTCGTGTCATCCCAGATAATCTCAACAGGCACCACAGAGACCTAAGAAGGCTTAGTGATCCTCAAACCTACCCAACATTCACTAAACCAAGCAATCAAGCAAGGGGAAGTGGTATACGCAATTGTTCAAGAGAAAAGGGCGTACATACGCTTCTTGCAGTGGGACAACAAGTGTGTATACGCAACTGTCAGGGAAAAAAGGGTGTATATCTTTTAAAACAAGGCTAGGCAAGGGTAAAAGGCTGAAAAACTCAGACCCAGAGTGAACAGACTCTATCCAACTGTGATACGACAAGAAACACAAAGAAAAAAGAGCAATGTAAGAAGAAAAAATACTTCAACCCTTAGAAGGAAGATCCTCCCCAGTGGAGTCGCCAACTCTGTTACAAGGGAAAAACTCTCTATGGCCAAGGGTAAACCACAATAGACAAGTATGACTGCATAAATGAACTCAATTCCAACATGTGCTATATAAACTAATGTGCAATACGAGGAAGAAGCCTACCTCGATTCAATCGTTTGATGTCGTTCCACCGTTGAGCACTTTGACCCAAATCTTTACACCTGCAAGAAGTTCTCAACAAACAAGCGATGTAGGTATATAGTGACAATATATAAAATGAGTTAGCACATTAGATAGCACAATACATTAATAAACATTACAAACATGCCCATGGATAATAATCATATATTTTCAAGATATCGATAGGATGGGAAAGGAGTATTTCTATTAATAATTGATTAACAAAAGTATCAACATTACAGACTTCCGTGTCAACACGGTTCGAAACTAAGAAATCAAATCCCTTCCAACTAGGTCTCCACCACTTCAATCCTCCACCAAAGGCAAGCTCATAACAAAGAGGTAGTGAGGTCCTCTTGACAATAAGGAAAGAGCTTGGGGGTTGAAAACTGTGTTCAGACTTGAGGGACAAAGGGATGTAGACTCAATATGAAGTAATTTTTGCAGAGTAACTTTGCTCTCAAAGTTGAATTCTTTCTCCTCCTTTTCCATAGCTTGAAATTGTTCTCTTATAGCCTCTAGAATGCAATTGAAGGGCCGAGTCGGAACGTTTCCAGTATATGGAAGGCCAAAGATCAGATATCTTCTGTCGTGACATGGAAACCCGACCTCATTTTGTATTTTCTGGCACAAATCCCGATATACGCGAGCTATAGTGGAGCAACAAGTGTATACACATCTTGCAAAGAAGTTAGGGAGCATATATGTGGGAAAATATATATTTTTGGCTTTGGATTTATCAAAAGGGGGTTGATAAGTCTGCATAGGGAAATGGAAAAAGGCCCTCTGTGCAAGATAACAATGGTGAGGCAAATGTTGCTATAACAAGAAGGTCGATTCTCTTGGAAAACAACATATCCTTTGGGGAGGGGTTGAGTTTCTTATAGAGGCTGAATCCATCTGAGCAGACCGTATTTCTCTTGGGTGCCAAGTCATCTTGGACAACAACTTGTGGGGGTTTCCAACAACCAATATAGAGCCAATAATTTTCTCCATTGTAAAACAAGTGTGCCATCTAGTGCCACTGTTTTTCCAACCAGATTTGTTCGTTGTTCGTTGTTATAATTGTTCATATTGGAGTCTTAAAAAATAAAATCAATTTGGCCAAATTATTTTCTATTGCAAGCAATTGTTTGATTTATTGTCTATTTATGTTCTTGTTGTTATATGTATTGCATGCATCTTAATTTCTATTTGGCACACAAAACCCTATGCAAAAACCACAAAGATATTAGCAACCAAACCAGAAATATAAAAACAATTATAAGAGGTATTTTACATTGGGTTGGAACCTACTGCCAAAGTATTTGACAAAATCCATGAACCAGAGATACCCTTGAAATGCTACAACAACCAATAAAATGGGTTTTACAGAGGGTTATGGGTATGCTGGAAAAGTGTTTGACAAAATTCATAAGCCAACAATACACTAAATCACAACAATAGTAAGTAGAAAAAGGGTTATCTAATGGGTACTAAAGTATTGCAGTGAATTGTTTGAAGAAATACCTGAACCACAAATCACCAAAGTACAACAATAGAAAACACATATTGCATCAACTAACCAAGGAGGGTTATTGCAGAAACTTCTAGGATTCTTAGCTGTAGACAGTCCTAGCATTACTGTCAACATTCTCATGCACACAGGTATTAAATCTTTGCTAGAACACCAGTAGTTCCTACAACCAACAAACATGGCTCACTACCTCCAACAACTTGTCTCCCCATGCCCACAACTAGATCCAACATAAGAAAGAAGGAAAGTAATGATGAACAAGACTTAAGTGGCCAAAACAAACTAGCAACCCCCAAAAATGAAGCAACAATGAACAAGCAAAAAAAAGTAACCCCAAGCAACCCACATGCAAGGTTTATATATGAATTTCAAGACATACATGGCCTCTCCAAGAGACTCACATGACCCTTCCCTTCTTCACTAAAATCAAGGGTAAAAATAAAATTATAAAAATATAAAGGCTCAGACCCTCAACCCATTCTCTCGTGGAATCATAGCCACCTATAACTCTTGTCCTTGTTTGCCTTGTAGCCAACAATGTATTTTATTATTAAAAGTATTCAAAATAATACATTCCCTAGGATCTTCGGCGTTTTCAATTGTTCAGGCACTCCGACCTCTCATCAATAAACAAAAAAAATAATTATTAATCTAGGGACTCGAAGCCGAGGTATTACAATTATGATGCTTAAAAATGTCACCATATGAGGTTATCTATGGACATAACTCCCTATCTATAGCCTTGTACTTACTAGGCACCTCCAAGGTTAAGCAAGTGGATAACAATATTAACACAAGGGCTACCATTCTCTATACACTTAAGGAAAAATTGGTCTTGGCTGAAAACAAAATGAAGCAACAAGCATATCATTATCACTTAAAGCACTACCTTGAAGAAAGGGATTATGTGTTCTTTGTCTCCATTCCTATAAGTAGACATCTCTCAAGGAAAAAAGCCACCAAAATCTATCACCAAAGTTCTATGGCCTATATTAGATCCTCTAGTGCATTGGACAAGTTTCCTATAAATTTGATTTTCTAACCACTCTAATATCCACCCAATGTTTCATGTGTCATGTTTGAAGAAATATGTAGGGACAAATTGTTGATTCACACCATCCTCCTTGAACTTGATGAAGAGGGTTCCATTTGGGTACATTTAGAGGCAATATTGGACAAAAATAGAGTGTCGACTGCACCAACACATGATCCATAAAGTATTGATACATGGAAGGATACACCATGTGAAGATGTCATATAGGAACCAATCCTGATTCTACAATAGTTTCCATATCTCCAATCTTAAATATAATGTTGATTTTGAAGGGGTAGGTGTTCTAGGATAAATCCGTAAGTGCGGACACAAACCGATCTCCCCAGATCCACCTGGATCTGGAACAAACAGAGACAGAATACTACTCTTTCCCTAGTACTAAAGTATTGAATGGACAAGAGAAGAAGGATGATATACTTACT
>ML832504.1:75458-105916 GCA_009831015.1 Picea engelmannii
ACTGTCTCCAAAAGAGTGATTTTGAGAAACTGACAAGTGTAACTTTCTTCATGAAAATGATCTTAAAGAAGAGCTAGATCTTCTATCACCATGTCATTATCATGTCATCATCTTGATAACCAAAAATGAGGATAACAGTAGGGCATGTTAAGGTCCTACCCTAACCTCCCTCACTGGGGGTACTTAAGAGTTAGTTAATTAATCTACAAGACCATCCTCTTTGAATAAGGTCGACTAGATAGATGGTGTGTTATTAATTAATGTAAAAGGAACATCCTTATGGAATAAGTTCTACTAGGTAATTTATACTCATTAATACTAAGACCACTAGATTAGAGTTTGGTTAGTTAGAGACTATTTATAAAGGTAGGAAATTAGGTAATGTTTTTGTCAAAGATTATTATTGTATTGTACGCTGCTCATTTAGAGATTGTCCCTTTGAAAAGACCAATGAACATTGCTCTCATTCTAAAATATCATTAAATAATTCTTTTTTTTAAATGCTATATTCTAATTTATAGTGACATGGTGCCATCAACGCATGTAATCAATTAAGGCTACAGTGAAGGGATGCTACTTCGAGGATTATTAGTAATTGGATGATCTTTAAGGCTTTTATTTATGAACAACTTGCACTGGTTATATTCCCGATATAGGGATATTGCACGAATATACTAAATATTACGGAGTTAGCTTTAGTTAGAAGGGAACTCCTTTGATCGTTTCCGACAAGACTTCTAGTCAGCGCCTTTACATTCAACTTTTTGATAAGTCGAAACTTTTTTTAGGAAGCGTTTGTCCTTCATTTGGTTGTTTGTAAACCCCATGTTTTTCCCGCTTTGGTGAAACACAATGATATTTCCAAGTTGATGTGGTCGACTTCGATACTAAAAAGGGTTGGTTTACTTTTAGCTTGACCCATGCTTAGTTGACTTAGTGAAATTTATGTCGACTTTTATAAGCAATAACATGTGTTCTTTGTGTAATGATAAAATTGGTTGACTTTTTGCTTGCCTCATGTTTAGTTGACTTAGTGAAATTTATGTAGACTTTTTTTATAAGTAATAATATGTGTTGGTTGTGTAACGATCAAAAAGTTATTTCATGTGCAAAAATAAGTCTTGACATGAGTGGGACCAGGATTCCCACGAAATCTTGACAATAGCAATGATAGATCCAAATATCCTAGAGATTTATGTTTTATATGTATCATTTTTGGCATAGTGTTCCCATGACAAGTCCTAGGTGATTAGGAAGCTATAGTTGCATAAGTGTAGTTGGTCAGATTTAAACAAAAAGGTTAATGAGGATATGTTATAGTGGTATTCAACTGAGTTATCAAAATTAGTTAAATATAGGAAGCATTTCATTCCCAATCACTATTTTGATGATGATTGATATGTTTAAATTTTTGAGATGATTCTATGCTAATTAATGGTGTAATATTTGTGCATAGAGGATGTGTAGGGATTTGAATGGATTAGTCAGATCATAGTGAAATTGGATGTTAGATTTGCAAAAAATATTGTGGCTTTGAGATAGGAAAAGGCATGTAGGTTGTCGACTTCACATTAGCGACCATGGTCAGGCACAACTTTCTAGGACTTTTATGATTGACAAAATCCTAGTACAATATGACAACACGGCAAGCACCCATGTAAAAAGACAATTGCTTAGACATTTTTTACTATTGCACTGATATGTAAGTGACAGGAGATAGGGCTATCACATAACTTGTGAGAAAGCCACCTTGTCCACCATCTCCCATTAAGGGATCATGGGATGTTATACCGAGAAGTTTGTACATTCATACATGAGCCCCTTGCAACCTTTGAAATATATAATTAAGTTAAAGGACCGAGGATTATTGTGATATTAGTCATTAGGAGGAATCATTGGAGCATTGAAGCATATACTTACATAGAAATATGGGGCATATTTGAGCATAATATGGCCTCTTCATAGATTCAATAGTCCATTGGTACAATGTCATGATCTAGAAACGACTCTGGAAGAACCAATGGACGTAAGGCACATGGAACTATAATTAGATCCACATGGAAGGTAACCAAAGGGAAAGGGTATATCATGTGTGAGATAAATAGAGATTGTCATTGGAGAACATTTGTATATATTTAGTGTGGTTGAGAAAAAAATCCATCAACCCGATGGGAAAACCCTCCAACGTAGAAGTACGTAGATGTTGTTGGTATTAACAACTAGAAATTATTGGAAGAGTCAACGAAATGGATAGATGGAATTGTGATAAACTCCACAATGGAAGGAAACTTATTGTTAGATGACTCAACCATCATAAAAACTTGGAAGATCCATTAGAGACACAAGGCCCTACGATTAGCTTTGTATTGGAAAGTAAACCAAGGATGAACATTTGGCCACAATGTGGTCATCACCAAACCTTGAGTCTAGAAGAGCCTTCATAGAACACATGTGAAAGTATTCACATGGAAGATTAAGTATAAGTGTAGGAAGGGTAATAGTCGAAGGATGTTTTAAGCAAAGCCTTGGGGCACAATGAATTAGAGTGCATCATGTAAGGATGCAAGGTCAAAGGAATCCCACAATAGAGAAAAAAGATAGAGGATTTGCATATTGAAAGGGGGTTTTCCTTATAGAACCTAGCACAACAAGCTAAGTGTCAGAGGGGACCCCCACAAGTGCAACATTATTTCTCTAACAATAATTTGTCTTATAAGAATCAGATGGACCCCAAACAAAGGAAAAGTTGGATATGATAAAGGTTACTTAGGATCAACAATGTTATTGTATGGTAGAACATGAAGAATTTGGGGGTATAGGAAAAAGTGTTCTATGATGTATTCACCTTAATTTTTTTTAGAACAAAAAACAACATGAAAGGCTATGGAATCCATGAAATCGGAAATCAACAAACACAATGACCAAAAGTCCCAACACACATTGCATATTTGTGCATATGCATGAACATAAGGGTTATAAGAGTATTCCAACATATATGTTCCAATCCCAATACTAAGTTTAGAACATTTGAGTGCAGTTTGGATCAATTGAACAAAAGTGACAGAACATGAAAAAATAATAGAAAGGTCAGTAGAGTAACTTGGTGGGAACACCCAAAAGATGGTGTATGTTGGACAACAATGAAGCATCTTCAATATAAATATATTATTGGAATAACACGACAAGCAACAAAATATACGTAGGAAGGGATCTATGAAATAATGACTTTTGAAGGATAAGGACAAATATTTTTCTAGATAGGGTTATCATTGGATGAAGCTCGAAGACCTAAAAATACTTTGAAGTAATAAAGAACATATTGATATGAATAATATAGTAACATAGAAGTGGTTCTAACAATGACATATAAAATAAGGTCAGTGGAGGTGGCGTAGTGGTAAGGTCGCTCTCGTTAAGACAGACAGGTCCTGTGCTCGATCCCGAGCGAGGGCGTGGCTCGCCGTGAGAGTCTAACCGTTTCCGGGCCAAGCCCACTCACCTTTTTAGGAAAAAAGATGAAGAACCCTAGCCGCGCGCACAGGCAACCTTGACCCTCTCGGCGGCCAGGCTTAGCTTGACCGACGCTCCAGATCTTTGTTTTTTGGATGCTCTCGCTGCCAGCAGCGGATCTGGCTCAAGGGTGGTGTTCTGAAGGTCGCGACCCTCTTTCCAGCGCCCTGTGCCTCCTGCGTGGACTGAGTAACATCGGATCGGTGTTTCAGCGCGTGGACTCGGTGTACAGAGACGTGATTCGGCCCTCCAAGATTTGCATGCGTGCTTGCCGCTGCGACTGGACTTGCTAGAGGTCGACGGCCAGCTACAATGGCCCCAGATCTGCTTGGCGAGAAAGGAAAAGCCCGATTGGAAGCATTCAAAGCGTTGGTCCGCTTGGCAGGACCCAAATCCAAGTCGTCTCTCCCGTCTAAGTTTATCAAGAAGATGGAGGAGATCCCTTCTCTGGAACTATCTCCAGAGGAGCCTTGCAAGCTTGCCCTCCATCTAGCAGACAAGGCCCTCATCGAAAAGTTTACGGGGTTATGGCCTAGCCCCAAAACGGTGGAGGCATGGACGAATGATTGTTGGAAGTCGCTGATACAGGGATACGTCCCTCTGCTAGCCGTAGGTAGGGGTTTTTTTGTCTTCAGGTTCTCGAGCAAAGAGGACTATGATCTAGTGTTCAGATCTGGACCCTATTTTATGGGATCAAGAGGACTGTTCTTGGCCCCCTGGACTCTTGACTTCAACCTCGAAGCCAAGATCACCGCAGCCCCTGTCTGGGTTAGGCTGCCTCACCTTCCCTTGCATCTCTGGGGGAAAAGTTCTCTGAAGGACATTGGAAATAAGCTTGGGCGTTTCCTGGACAGGGCGGAGCCGAAAGGGGACCAGTTTACCTGCGCTCGCATTTGTGTTGAGGTTAACCTCGAGAAAGGTCTTCCGGAAGCCATTAATCTCTCCCTGGGGAACTGGTGCCATATCCAAGAGCTGGACTACGAACAGATTCCTTTTAAGTGCCTCTGGTGTCATGATTACGGTCACTTCGCAAGAAGTTGCCCCAAAGCCTCTCAGGAGCCGGGACCAGTCAAAGAAGATGAGTTTCAACCAGTATCGAATCGACGAAGGCAACCAAGGCGAAAGGATCCACAAGCCCAGGCCCCAAAGGCCACTCATTCAGAAGAGGCAACTTTAGAAAATAAAAACAACTTTGATGCGCTGAAGGAAGATGAAGCCCTAGATCCAGAAGCAACAACAGACCAGAAAGATCCTTCGGCAGACGAAAGCCTTCCGGAATCCACCCCCCCAAATTCAAGAGCAGCAAGAGAATTCCGGGCTTCAGAACCGGAACCCTCTGCCCATGCAGGTCTGGTGGTTACAGTCCCCTCTAGCAGCTCTGGGGGAACTTCTGAATCTGAAGACAACACAGTCCCGTCTCCACCCCTTACCCGAGGGCGAAAGACCAACAAAGCGCACAGAGAAAAGGAGGCGGCCTCCAACATTTCTTTAGGATCTTAGAAAAAGCTGGATCCCTACATTAAGGGGAAAATTTTTGCCCCCTCGAATTAATGCTTTGCTTCTGTCTTTTGCTATGCTCACAGTTTGTGAGAATTTACTCATGTATGCATCCCTTGTCATATTCTCGAATTAGATCAAGGAGTAGAGGGGAATGGTCTCCCAAGACATTCACAAGAAGGTTGGCAACACTGTTAGAGGTCACCAACCTTCTTCAAATTTGTAACTTTCTGATTCCGGCTGGCCAGAGTGCCGATTAATGCAACATAACCGTTTTCGTCAAAAAAAAACAATGACATATAAAATGAAGAACATGTGGCCAAAAAAACCAATTCCCAAAAAAGAAGATTCAATTGAATTACTTCCCGAAAAGGAAGATCCAACTGAAATAGGTTCTTGAAGAAGAGGTTCCAAGTTAATTAGTTCCAACAAAACTTGATATGGAGGATGCACACTAGGTGAATTGAAAACCACAAAGAATTAATTTTCCAACATTTTATTAAATTAAATGTATGAGTGTATTTGGGAGGTTACCAAACATTGATTGTTGGATAAGTGTTGGTTATATAAACCACTTTATAGTAAAAAATAATAGTGAAATAAAAATGAAAAGAGAGATCAAGGTTGAAAATGTTCAAGGTTCGATAAGTATTGGTTATAGAAATCCTTTTATAATAAAAAAGAAGAGTAAATTAAACATGAAAGTAGGGATCAAGGTTGAAACGTCAACTAATCCCTCAACCTTTGATCAAGGTTGACTTTGTCAATTGTTTCTCCATGTATAAATAGGGAGAATGCAGTATGTTAGGGACACCATTAATATCATTGTATTTCCTTTGATTTTTTTGTTGGAGCTATCTCTCATTGGTATGAGATGTACAAGGGTGTACTAGGCTCAAGTAAGGAGAATTGCAATAAGAGAAGTGTTTTACCTTTCTATCATGGGTTTTCCTTTAATATTTAGGTTGTTTCTTATGTTAATAATGTGTATCAGCTAATGAATTATTTATTGTTTATTATAATATATGTGATGGTTATGTTGTTTAGGTTATACATATGTTAAAATTGATTGCATTTTGAATATGTTAATCATTTTGTTAAATTTAAGGTTGAACCATATTTAATATCATCATATACTATCGTGTTTGGTTTTACCCATGTTAAATATTGGACATGTTTGAGAAGTTATCCCCACACATAAACACAAAATATTTGCTCAATGATAATTGAATCTATTGTTAACTATTTATAATTGTTTTTATTGGTTCAACATAGACAAATGAAAAATCATTGGTGCATTGGTTCTAATGAGTATCTAAATTAACACAATCTAACATGAACAAGTGGAAGAGCACACTAATTTTGTTATGATGATAAGGAAAAGGTGGATAGTACACAATAAGCATTACAAACATTGCAAACCTCGAACATCCACACAATTCTAGTCTAAGGTTGTCACAAGTTGATATGGATGAGATCAATATATGCATTCATTTCTCTTTAATTCTTTGTATTTATTCATAGTAGTATGGATTTATTCATATATTTCCTTTGAATTATCTGTATTTTCTCTATAAGGACACTACAAGTGGCATCAAAGCATTTTCTCATGCCTCTACACATCCTAGCTTTAGAGAATTATTTTTTCAGGATAGAGACATGTTTCAACATTTATAAACACAAAGAGCTATCATTCATTGGTTCAAAATGTGATTGGGAAGTATATGCATAGGGAATACAAATGGGACCACTTGATTGGATGCCATTGTGCAGCTCTATAATTACACGGTAAGTAGTATAGTACTGGACATAATTTGTTCACTGATTGAATCTTCTACATACCTTCAGGTGTATTAAAAATCCCATGGGTATACTTGAAACCACCTTACAGAATCCTTTCAATTGTTTGTTACTATAGTATACCAAACACAACACTCAGGTATATCACTCTTGTGTACCAAGGAATTGGGTAGTATGGTTAAGGGTACAATTGATCCTCCTTAGTTCCATGAAATATTGATTACATACTATTACTTGAACTCCCAAGGTATATTAGAGAGGTAAAATATCTGATATTTCTTTTCTCTTGAGCCCCTTTCGAACTTCTACAACCCAAACAATGAAATTGCAGTAGATATTGTGATATCTAGTATTTGGAAATTTTGTCATTATAGTAATCTCTCAGTAGTTAAAAAAAGTGTGGGAGTGGTCCTAGGCCCACCCAGACCATTGTGGGTGACCTATCTCAAATCGTGAGATGTTGATGACATTGATGTAGTTCATCAATAAACCTCCTTGTGGACACAAGTGGTCCCATCACTACCATTATACTGTATAAAAACATCATCAACCTGGAATATAAGATATAGCCTCATTTACACTATAACATACCCAACCTCCAAGCTAAGTCCTGTCACTATGAAAAATGACTTAGCCCGATAAAAACAAAATTAAAAATGCCCCATACATATAAGAAAAAATCAAGGGGCAAGAGGTCCATGAAATTTGTAAAAAATAACATGTTGATTTATCCATGCATCTACAAGACTTACAAATTCATGAATGTATGAAAACCTATCAAAACATAACACAACATTCATATATCATTTACACGATAGAATAATCATAAATAACACAACATAAACACTTATTTGTTTATAAAATTAATTCAACTGGCTGGATACAGAGGATTAACCTCCCAGCCATAGGCATTGCTGTTCATATTCTATCAACAACATGCCACCCTCGAGCTAAGGCTATGAGTCCACAAGGAGAGTTGGCCCTTCGAATGTACACTCTCTACACTCAACACCCCCCAAAACCTAGGTTCTACTCCTACAACAATTTCAATCTACCAACTCTCTTTTCCCCACAACCCGCAAAACCCAAGGAATGTACCCCCTTCACTGCTCACAGTCCCTCAGGATGTGACATTCATTTATTAGGGAATCCAGTGCACTCATTTAGCCACAAATATCTTAGCTAGGGACTTTAAGAACTCTCAACTACTTCATGAGTTCTCATGATGCAAGAGCATCGTCAACAAGCACACGTGGAGAGACAACTCAATGTCTTAGTGTGCATTGTAATCATTTCAGAATCTTAAACGTTAGCGTTTTTTTGCAAATATTTTTCTTTACTGATTGAAAAATGAAGAAGATTGAAACGCTTGAGTGAATGATCTGGGAGTTTCACTCCTAGACTTTAATGTAACAGAACATTAAGTGGTAGTTATTTTTTTTCTGAGTAGATAGGTAGTCAGAAAAAAAAACCCCTAGAGACATCTTTGTAGAAAAAAGAGACGAGAGTTAGGAGGAGAGATGAGACACTCATAAGCTTGGGAATAGGAGTATGAGAAAGAACCGAGACCTCATGATAGTCTAGTTTATATACATATTTGTAAACATATATTGATTTAATAGAAAGAAAACAATTTTTCCTGCATATGATATCCATTTGTGTTATCTCTGTTCTATGAATGATATTTGTGTGTGTGTTTGTGAATTCATGTTGTATATGTATGAGTTAGATTTCATCTGCAGGGTAAGGATAGAATTCATTATCTATTTGAGAGTTATTGAATTGTTCTAGGATCATTAGGCTGTGCAAGGAGTGCACAACAGAGTATTGGAAACTCTGTAGCCAACGCAAGGAGCGCACCTTTGAAATCTTTTGAGTTAGGGAAGAACGTGCCAGGAGGGAACACCATAGCAATCACAAAACTTAAGAGGAACCTCAAGGTTACTGAATACCTTGGAGGGTAAAATGTGCAGAGGAAGAACAAAGAGATAAAGTCACTGAGAACTCTATAGAACTCTGCCATGTGGGCATTGAGCAGGTGCAAGCGCGCACAAAAGAACTCTATGTTGAGTTCAAAGAGAAAAGTATCAGAGGAAGGTACTCACAGAGTTGATGAACACTCTGTGAAGTTCTGCAAGTGTGCATTGAGTAAAGGTTGCCGAGAAGGCACAAGAATCCCCTTGAGTGAAGGGACTAAAACCTTAGAACTTGAGTAAGAAAAATCTTAAGAGAGACAACACAATGAGTGTGCGCAAAAGTGAACTTATTCCAAGTTCATAAGCTCAAGAGGAGTAGTGCAGGTTTTCACGCAAAGTGAAAGTGTGCGCCAGAGTCAAAGACAATTTTCATTGTCAAATCTCAGGAGGGATATCGTCCCAAGAAGCGAAGACGAGACCCAAGATAGTCGGGTTCGTAGGAGAAAGTTCAAGGGCCAAAACCTTTGAACAATTACAAAATTTCCCAAGTTCGGAAGAACAAAGAAGCTCAGGAGGAGAAGCGACAAAAACCGTGAGATCGACTGCAGGAAGAAGTTTGGACCATTAGATCAGTGTCCAGGAAAGAAAAGGAGAGTGTTGAGGAGAAACCAGATCCTAGCCGCCGGATCTGAGCGCAAAGGATCGATAGTCGTCCGATCTAGGTAAAGTGCACATGCCTTAAACCTTTGTGTGCACAGGAGAGAACTTGCCAAAGTCCCGAAGTCCCGGAGTGATTAGGAATCGTCCATCGTCAAGAGGGATAGGTGGCGCAAGATCTACAACTTCAGAAGTTTGTAGTCAGGGAGAGAGCAGAATCGCCAAAGACTCAAAGTAGATCCTGGCTGTTGGTCGCCAGGGGGTATGTGTCAATAGATCTAATTATTTGGGTGAAGGCACTTTTGGAGGAACTAGTGCGTAGGAGTTGAGACTCCCGAAGCCCAAAGAGCCGAAGAGAATCTGGACCGTCAGATCCATAAGGATGCGTGGTGGAGATCCGTTGTATTCTGGTGAAAGCACTCGGGCAGGAATGAGTGCGTAGGAGTGGAAACTCCTAAACCCTAAAGAGCCGAAGTGAATCTAGATCGTTTGATCCAGAAGGACACACGTTGACAGATCGTGAACTCTTGGTCAAAGCACTCCAGGAGAAAGCAAAGTGGAGTATTGAAACTCCCAATGCCCGAATAACCAAAGTAGTTGGGGGTCGTTGATCCAGGTGGATATCGGTGGCCACCCACCTTCTCCAACTGGCCCAAAACATGTTTCTGGCAATTTTGGTAATTTACTATTTTTAGCAGTTTTTAACTTCCGGGGCCATTTTGAGGCCCTAAACGATGTTTTTTGAGAAAACGGGGAGCAACAGGACCAATGTTGCTCACCCAAAAGTTGTAGTTCTTGGATAGATCTTTCCAACGAGCTATTGACCGCCCCAAACATAGATCGTATGCAAAAGTTACACCCCTGGGATGTTGACGTATCAGCTACCCCCATCGGGGCCCACAAACATTTTGGCTTTTCATCTTCCGGGGTTAGGGTTTTGGATTTTACTTATGTTAAAAATGCCCTTAGAGCCTCATTGTAATAATCATCATCTCACAGATGCGAGTAGCCGTCACATCTTTTCTTAGAGATAAGTTGTCACCATTCTAGCTAGTCTTTCACTCTATATTTTACAGTCTCTGTACATTTATTTCAATAATAGAAATCGTGTATTATTGTATATCTGCGACTCTTGTTATTTTCACTATATCTCTGTTATATTGTTGTCTCTCTTGCAATATCTCTAAATATTTATGTGTTATATCTCTGCTCTCATTTCGTATCAAAAATAATCCGGATCAGTCGTTGATCTGTGGGAGGCACGTGTCAATAGATCGTGAACTCCGGGTGAAAGATCCCTAGGAGCGAGTGAGCGTGGAGAAGTTGAGAGTTAATATTTCCAAAGGCCAAAGTCTTGAAGTGGATGAGAGCCATTTATTTGAGGTGGACGCGTGGCACTGGATCCAGAACTCTGGGTACGAAATACTTCGTAGGAAAGCAAAGGGTGAAAGTGCCAAAGCCCCGAAGTAAATCTCAACCGTTGATTAAGAAGGGGGTCGAAATCTGTTGATCTAATATTGGCTGAAAGAGCCAAAGTAACGAAGTGGACCAGAGCCGTTGATTTGAAGAGGACGCGTGGCAAAAGATCTTTCATTTCAGAGAAAGTCACTCCAGGAGAATAAGGGGTGTGTTGAACAAGAAATCCCGAAGGTAGAGATTCAGAGTTCATATGAGTCATCCATTTTCTAAGGACAGGTGTCAACAGATCTTCCACTTCGAAATATAATGACTGTGGAGGAAGCAAGAGTTGATATTTGAAACTCCCGAAGCCCGAAGGGTGAAATCAACCGTAGCCGTCGATTTGAGAGGAGGACACATGTCGACAGATTGTGGAGATCTAGGAATGCATGTGAAAGGAGGAGAGAAGGAAGAAAAGGAGGCATATCTCAATCATTGATCATGAAACACCGTCGAGGTCAGAAGATCGATGGTAGTGCTTAATTACTGGGACAGAAAGTGCTCGAACTTTAAAAATGTTAGAGCAGGCCGCAAGCGAAACCACAGTATTTCTAAAGGGACACATGGCGATTGGAGGAGAATTGCGGGGAGAAAAGCGGGTAGGCCTCAAACCACTCTTGTCCACCCCGCAATCACATGTTTGCGTGAGTTCATAGCCTGAGGTCACATGTAGGAAGGGGCTAATGGAAAAGGAGCTAGTGCTTGAAACTTGACATTTCAGATGCGTGCAAGGAGAGGTTGTAGGTGCCATAGAACCTGCACCAGAAGACTGAAAGGAACTGTGTAAAATGTTTTGGGTCTAGCAAAGGCTCGAAGAGTCGATCCAACTCCATGATTTGACAATTCTAGACTGGGAGGTCACGTAACCTCCAAGTGAGAAGGGGGCTCTGCATCAGCTCACAACAACCTTCACAAGGATCTTGAGCCATTTCCTCAACATGACAATGCACTATAGGCTTACAACTTATTTTACAGGCACACATGCCTCATTTCCAACATAATACACATCCATACAATGGCTTCGTTTAAGCATAGCATGGTTGGTTCTCTTATCAACACTCAGATCCCCTCTTACTGCCAAAAATTTGCATGCAAAAACTGTCTTCTTTGGCCATATGAATTTCCTTTTCCCCAAGTCAGTTGACTGATCACTCTGCCCAATGTTGATTGTACTTCAAATCCATTCTCCCTAATAACTATGGAATGTGAATCTTCACACCCACTCTTACATGAAATAAATGTTGGCTTTTAGAACATTCGCTAGAAAATAGAAGGTTTACACAAAGATAATAATTTAGGAATGTGGGTTGGTTTAATACCCATGGATATTTCCCCTTTGGAGCCCTCTCTAGTGTGGAATCATAGCCACCCATCATTTTCATCCCTCTCGATCGCAACCAATTATCCCTACTTTTCTTAATCATTTCAATGTTCATAATATACAATTTGGACCCCGACCATATTTATCAATATGGGCTCTTTTCCCCAATCATATCAAATCACCAACCTAATTCACATCTATACAATTACATTACAATTTGTGGGGATTAAAATAGGTGATGTTACATTCCCCTCCGCCTTATTTTTGCACTATCCTCAGTGCACAACACCATACATTGTTCATATAATTACAAATCTAGGAGCTTTGTCCTTCAATCAACATATAGGCTCTCCGACCTAATATCACATAGGCCTTCTAGCCTAAGTATAAATACATAGGTACTCTAGCCCCCAAAACTACAAATACAAAGGCACTCTAGCCCCAAAACATAGATACATAACCCATTGGTACAACTATCCTAATTTCCACCAGTTCTCTTATACCAACCCTCCCAACCCAAGGAATGTACCTTTCATTTATCATAGATAAACCAAGGAATATACCATTCGTTTATCAGGGTTGACATAAGGAATGTTCCCCCTTTAGTGTCCTCAGTACATTAGGTTGCACCATTCATTTATCAAGGTATTTCTAGCTCATGTAACTGAGAATCTCACTATTGGGATCTCAAGGGAACTCATTGCTAGGAAAAAAATACCAGGAAAAATAACCAACAACAACCTTGTTGTTGTAGTGAAACTCACACAAGAGTTCACTCTTCAGGTTTGACAACTCGGTTCTTCGAAAATGAAACTCACTATAGAGTTTACTCTTCAGTCTTGATAACCTAGTTCTTCCGTAATCCAGACAACTTTCTTCTTCTACAATCTTGACAACTTGCTTCTTCATGTTGTACTTACCTTCTAGGCTCAGGCATCTCGTTCACTGTTATATAGTTCCTCAAGCGATCCATCATTTCCCAAGGTGTTCTTATGCAGATGAATGACAAATTGTTTCTAGACTTCCACTAACAATCTGTAGCATGTGACAATCATTCCATCTGCATCATATGCATATATTCAGTATGAGAAAACATCATACAATTTTCATTTATAAATTTTCAACTCTGTTTTACACAAGAAAAAACAAAATTTTCCAAACACGGGTTTTCTGCCCATTATGGTTGGCTCTTGTTGTATCAGTATTCCTTATGGGATTACATCCCTGCCATATCCAAGACCATTTCCCTTGCAACCAAACAAATTGTTAGCATATCATAACAATTTTCAATTATTAATTTCTCAAATCTGTTTATACAGGAAAATAAATATACCCAYGCATGAGTTTTCTTCTCATTATGTTTRGCTCTTGTAGYTGTGRACATCGGTCTTCCTTAYYGGCTTACATCATTTCCATATCCAAGACTACTCTACCTGCAATTTCCTCAACTTTCTTGCAGCCAAATAAGATTGTTAACACWCATGCACATTTTCAACAATTCATGAAATGATCTCAGAATTGTAATTTATTAGCAATTCAATAATTTCCAATCATTATTCACATTAAAAATGGATTTTAACCATTAATCATGTTATCTAGAATGAAATTATCATTCACTTGTACATGCATTATCAACACCCCTAGCTTTTCATAATGCAATTAACTTTACCCACAAATAAAACCATTGTGCCAATAATCATGGCCACATCTACACAATGCATACTTGCATTGACTCTAGAATACCATATGTTCATGTCATGTGTTCCACCATGTGAGTTGGAAGGTATGGCTCACACCTCAACACATCATCTAAACTCTTCCCCAATTACTTCCTCAATTATTTGGATACCTTCCTCTTCAATCCATACACAACACTAGGAATATATTTCTCTTAGTGTTCTTTCATGTCGGCAAAGAGGTTGCAACCCAAACATCAATTATACAGGGGAAGATTACTACGCACTTGGATGACACTATAGCATTTCCATATCCAATCTCAACATGGCCTCACACATGGCCATCTCTAATGAAATTCATTACTACAGTAGGAGTGTGTCTTTTGACTTGACTTGGTTATGATCTCATAACCAACATAACACAATATGCAATTAAATTTCTCATTAATGCATTCAAGAATCAAATAATATTTGTATACTCAAGGCCTCTTTCCTTTACATCAATTCAAATACCGAGAACTTAACTGAGGGAATTCTTACCTCAATTACCTTCATTATTTATACATCATAAACAACCGTCCCAAATGCATACCTTCATGGTTGTTATTACATTACTTGATGCAATCTGACCAATTGATATTTTTTAGAAGCTCACATGATCCTTTCACCAACCTTTGATCACCATATTACCATCAACATTTTTCTTAATATGGGTGGCTTTTACATATAGCAACAACATCATAAACATCGTTTTCATCCATGCTATAACGATTTCCTTGGATACACAATCTATCATTAGTCTTATTCAAATATCACACACACACACACACACACACACACATATATATATATACTCTCTTAGTCTACTCTCATGACATATACATGTCTAGGCATCTCCATATGAAAAAATACACCTCAATATGAATTAATCATTCAATCTCATCACGCCTACTCCATGCACATGCAATCTATATTTATCATATGCATCATGCATCACTTCCATTATGCACTCCAATGCATATATACTTTATCTTTATTTATGTATTTATTTATTTTGTTGTTGATGTAGATTGTTTTCCTTGAATTCCTCTAGATCCTTGCTGCTATGTGATATGCTATTTTGCTCGTATGTGCATCATTGATCCCTATTCTGAACCTTCTAGCGAATCCCCACTTGGCCATTCTGCATTTCCAACCACTAGATCCACTAGTGCTACAATCTCACAACTCCTTCCTTTTTGTAGAGAATCATGTACAAACATCTTTGGATAAAATTCTCAATACTCATAGTGTTGGAACATGCACTATTCCAGCTGAATATTAACACTACAATCTAATTAACCACTCCCATTTCCTTGACCAATCAGTCTTGAAATACCAATCTCATTTATTTTCATTTCAACATTCTGAAATGTTTCTTTTATATTCTCTTTTCCAATACCCTTTTCTATCCATGGATTTTCTCAACTTAAGCACCTCTCTTCACTTGATTGAGCGATACATTGTTTGGCCACTCAATACCACTCTGCTCCAAATGGAATTCTATACTCTTCCATTTGCACCTATACCCTGCTTCCACTGCTAAATACTTATAGACACAAGTAGCTAAGTCATAAATTAACATACCTTTTCTTGCAGTAAGCTTTGTCACCTTCACCATGTCTCTACCTTCAAGGCTATGGAGTACCCCTTTACTCCTGGTGCATGCAAATGACATTATTCACCTACTGGCTTCATGTTTTTATGTGATAATCTATATGGATTCTCCCTTGCAATCCATTCAAGCTATGTAGCGGTTGAATACTGATATTGGCTCTACTATTTTGAGTCCTTTGTCAACCTTTCGATACATATTCTACAATCTTGCACTTCCTTCTGCAACTCTTTGATTCCTAAAACAATTGTACAAGCTTGACCATATTCCTTGTACAATGCAGATAGTTCCTTTTAGGTTCCATCTGTTTTGCATACCACGCCAAGCATAGAACCATTTTCTTCCTCATGTGTCTTCTTAGGAATTTCCTCTGTGAAGACCACTTCCGTATTTGTGTTCTTCTTGACTTTCCATCCCATTCTACCTTGGAAATGAACTCAATACCCTTGAAATGTACTCAACATTCTCTATATGCATCAACAATTCCGTTTCATTGTTGTCATAATTATTTGAGTGTTGCAATATACTCCAATTGGCTCAACATCCACCTATGGTAACCTTTTCCACTTCCCTCAACTATTCATGGACTTTCTCCAATTATGGAATCCAATTAATTTTTATGGAGTATCTCTAATTGGACTCTAATTACATCCATATAGAAAAAAACTGCTCATAATGGACTTCTCACTCTCCCATCCACCGAGTGATTTACTCTTGCACCATGAATCATATCTTAACATTCTTCATTCTTGACCTTTGATCATCATGTGAAGAAGAATTGATATAACACTCTTTCTTTGAGTGTCTCTTCTCATCCTTGATACCAAGGTTTAAACTTTTTTACCTGATATTTAAACCACTTTTCATATTCTCATGCTTTTCACCTCCATGTGTACCTACTACACATGAAATATGATGAATTCTAGATGGTCTTTCTTACTCATCATCCAAATTTGATATGCACATATGTCATATAGCATTCTTTTTCCACAACAAAATTTCATTGGAGTTATTCCATATTGCTCACTAAGTCTACATGTCTTGTTCTTGCAGCTTCCTAAAGAAATCAGATGTTTATTTTGAAGAATTGTACTTGCCCTTTCCTCATATATGCAAATTTATCTTGCCTCTTCCACATATATATAGACCTCATTATAAACCCTTTATGTTCGTTAAGTAACCTTAAGCTTATGAGGAATGTGTATATCACAACATTTGTTAGCTAAAATCTATAATTTACAATTCTAGAAACATATGCACAGTTTTTCCCTTTAAGGTCAACAATCATCTTCCTTCTTATTTCCCGTGAGTTTAGTTATTCAATTCATAGTTATGAGTGTATATTTGGATT
The DNA here is from genome assembly GCA_009831015.1 of Picea engelmannii. NCBI lineage: Eukaryota > Viridiplantae > Streptophyta > Pinopsida > Pinales > Pinaceae > Picea > Picea engelmannii. The sequence goes on from ML832504.1 coordinate 92,299, forward strand.
CTTCTATGCAAGAGATTTCTGATGACTTCTTTCTTGTTCAATTCTAAGTTCTGAGAAAAAAGTTATGGCCATCTAAATATTGATAATTTTCCCCTTTAGTACATTTTTATTCTTGTGCAATTAATCCCAGACACCAACTTCTGCCACTTGTAGAAGTAAACCTGTCAAGAAATAGGAAAACTTTTGTGTGAGACATAGATAACAATGATGACATGGAATTCATAACAACTTTCAAATTGTCAATTTGGTGCTCTAGTAAAAATGGGTAGTGGCTCTCTTTGGAACTTTTTTATCCCTCATTACCCCAGACAAAACTCAGAATTTTCATCTCAATCTGAGTTAATATTCTCCTGTTATGGACAAAATAAGAAAATGTCTCCAAATAGTTTTTTTTTGAAACTGTAGGACAGTTTTGCCTATGTGGCACCTTTGCTAACATGACTGATGATGTGGCAATCTATATCCACATGGCCTCATGAGGTGATTCCATGTCAACTTGTTGACTCACTTGGCCTACCTTGTCAACCTTCTCTCTCTTCTTTCTCCTCTTTCTTTTACGTTGGCCTTAAACATTAATAATATATTAATATTTTATAGGCCCCACCTATCGAACTAGAACACATATAACCTTGTATGGGACAAGGGTCCCACCTTGAATGTCAACTTCCACAAGGCACCCATTCATTGGCTGTGGGGATGGGCGGGTCCCATCCCACACCTGTATCTTGGCGTGCATGGACTCGCACGTCTCCCATATCCAATGACAGAGATTTGGTGAGATCGATGGCGAAAAGGACATGTCGTATCCCAAACATGCACATGAATTACAAACCTTTGGGTCATGACAATGGTTTCCTCGTTCTATGTGGCATGATATTAATGGTGTCGCATGGTTAAAGGCCTTGGGCCAAAACCTCCTCACTACCACACGACAATGGTTTATGGTATTAGATATATCGCCCTCGCATGTGGCTCCCACATCACTTTCCACCATGCTACCAACTACCACCATGGAAGTCTGCTCCACCTATGCCACATCACTGCCATGTGGCCTCCACATCATGTTGACATCATGTATGGAAAAATACTCAAATTTTCCCAAATTTCAATTTTTTTTCCAAAATACCATAATTTCGAGATTCCATGGCGGCCCTGGTTAAAATTTCTACCAAGGCTGCCATGGAATCTCAAAATTAAGCTTGATGATGGCCAATTTAAGCATAGTGTATTGACTCGACCTCTGCACCCAAGCTTCAACACTCGCATGTCAATTTTTCAATCAATTTCACTGCAGAAATTGGGGCCTTTCCCCAATTTCGCCAAACTCTTCATGGCTACACTGTAATTTCCACAATTCAACCAATTACAAGCCCAACACATGCATATTTAGAGGTTAAATTGGGGATTTTAACCCATGAACTTGAATTCACTGAAATTATAGGAAATCTCCTCACACTTTCGCTTGGAAAAATCTGACAACCACGTTGCAAACATTCTCTGAGGTTTAACTCTTCAATTTTTAACTTTTGTGTGCAGAGTCTAGCCCATACAGGCTCAATGTTTGAACCTGTAGCTATAATACCAATCCGTAATGTACCTAACCTCCAATATAAGTCCTGTCATTATGGAAAATGACTTAGCCTACTAAAAATGAATTTAAAAATGCTCCATACATATAACATAAAACCAAGGGGCGGTAGGCCCATAAAATCTACAACAAACAACATGTTGATTTATCCATGCATATACAAAATTTATAAATTTATGATTGCATGAAAACCTAGAAAAACATAACACAACATTCAAATATCATTTACATGACGAAATAATCATAAATAACACAACATAAATACTTATCTGTTTATAAATGTAATTCAACTGGCTGCATACGAAGGATGAACCTCCTAGCCATAGGAATTACTGTTCATATTCTCTCAAAAATAGGCCACCCCTGAGCTGAGGATATGAGTCCACAAGGAGATCTGACCATCTGGCTGTCCACTTTCCACACTCAGCAACCCCCAAAACCCATGTTCTACTCCCACGATAGTTCCAATCTATCGACTCTCTTTTCCTCACAACCTACACAACCCAAACAATGTACCCCCTTCATTGTTCATAGTCTCTCGGGCTGTGCCATTCATTTATTAGGGCTTCAAGTGCAATCAGTTGGCTAGGAATCTATTAGTTGGGGACTTTAGGAACTCTCAGCTGCTTCATGAGTGCTCACAACAACCTTCACAAGGCTCTTGAGCCATTTCCTCCACAAGAAAACACACTATAGTCTTACAACCTGTTTTATAGGTGCATAGGCCTCATTTCCAACATAATACACAACCATACAATGGTTTCCTTCAAGCATATCATGGTTGGTGCTCTTCCTAGTACTCAACTCACCTCTTGCTACCCAAAATTTGCATGCAAAAACTATCTTCTTTGGCCATACGAATTTCCTTTTCCCCAAGTGAGTTGATTGCTCACTTTTCTCAATGTTGATTGTACTTCAACCCCATGGTCCCAAATAACTATTGGATGTGACTCCACACACCCACCCTCTTACATGAAATAAATGATTGTCTTTGGGAACACTTAACAACAAATAAAAGGTTTACACAAAGATAATAATTCAGGAATCTAGGTTGGTTTAATACCCATGAATATTTTCCCCTTGGACCCCTTTTTCTTGTGGAGTCATATCCCCCCATCGTTTTCATCCATCTCGTATCTGAACCGACGATCACTACTTTTATTAATCATTTCAATGTTCATAACACACAATTTGGCCCTTGGTCATATTAATCAACATGGGCTCTTTGCCCCAATCATATCGACTCACCAACCTGATTCACATTTATACAATTACATTGAAATTTGTGGGGATTAAAACTGAGGATGTTACATACTCATTTGAATTGAGTCAGAACAACATATCCACATTCCAAGCCAACCTTAACAATCAAATGTCCTCCTTTTGAACCACCATCAATAATCAATTAGAAATTTGGAATAATAGGTTAGGACCAATTGATAGCATGGAATATTCCGTGAGCAATGACCATTATGTCAGACCATCCTTTCATGACATTCAACCCCATATGACATATATATTTGTTAATGTATATTTGAACGAGTTCGATGGTTTCAATCCAACAAGACGGGTGGGTTATATGGAACATTCATTTTCCCTACATGGTATTGATGATGAACAATTGAAACTCCTAGTGGGTGTGTAATATATGGATAGGTTGTGCTGGTAGTGGTGGAAATGGAATAAGAAGGTTTATAAAGGGATAATTTCCTAGAACCAATTTATGAAGGCAATCTATGCTTGATTTGAAACTAATGCTATTTTTTTGGGGATGTTGACCAAGTTGCGCCAAACTAGCACAATCAAAGATTTTATTCCTTAATTGGATAGACTGCAATAAGAATAGAAGGTGTGATTGGTGGGTTCTTCTAGTATTGTTTTATAAGTGGTCTCAAGCATAAGATCAAATCACAAGTTGAGATGTCTCACCCAACTACTTGGTTGCAAGACTCTCAACTAGCAAGAAATGCATTAATGGTGGTTATTTCCAATACCAAAAGACCCAATTTTTTTCATGACCACATCCTCTCTTTTTGAATCCTCCACATCCTTCTTATCCCCTTAGGGTTCACAAGTTGACTTCATAAAAGTGGTAGAATGTCAACATCTGAGAATATCTGCAAGGAAAAAAAATTATTTGTCATAAGAAGACACGATTAAGATGGATTTGGTAGAGATTATACCCACTCTTGAAGAAGTATACACTTGGGAGCCTCATTGTGAGGCCAAATATCCCTTCATTCTTTGTTTGGAATTACAATTGCCCAAATCTTGAAGTTGGTAGTATATATCAAGCACAAGAAGGTGATTGTCCTAATTGACAACAAACGTACCCACAATTCATTCATCATAGAGTAGTGGAAGAAACAAATTGTTATGTCCACATGATGCACAATTTTTAAATCACGATAGAAAAAGGAGGTGTAATAAATGAAATATGTTGGTAACTGTGAGAATGTAAACCTCCAAATGGGGCGGCTATTTCTTAAAATCTAACATGTGTGTCATTGAAATGGGAGCTTGTGATGTAGTTCTGGGTGCAAAATGGCTGTGAAAATTAGGGCTTGTTACCATGGATTTCAAGGACTTATACATGAGCTTCAATAAACAAGGACATTGATACACTCTCAAAGGTATCCAATAAGGTTCACTAGAAATCATTAGCTCTTGTCATATGCATTTTTTTTGAAGAAGGGCCACTCAAACATTATTGTGTAATTTGATGTCTTCCAAGTTATGGATAACTCCCCATAAGCAAATTATCCCATTTGTTGTTGGTTTTGGACAAATGTCACCATCTTTGAAACACTCCATGACCTGCACTCCTCATGTGGAAAACATGATAATGGCATCCCAATCATTCTACAAAGTTAGCACCCAATGTTTGTCGTTATAGACACCCTTTGCACAAAAAGAATAAAATTGAAAAGATAGTGCAAGTATTGTTGGATGCAAGAGTGATACGTCCCAACATTATCCCCTACCCTATCTCAATCATCATGGATTTGAAAAAATATGGTGACTGGCACGTCTGTTCTAACTTTTGCGCTCTTAATAAACTAACAATCAATGGTAAATTTCCTATTCATGTCATTGATGACCTCTTGCATAAGCTTCATGATCCACATTTCTTCACTAAACTTGAGCTTTGCTATGGTTATCACTGTATTCATATGAAGGAAGTAGATATTCCTAAGATTGCATTTTATACCCACAAAGGACATTATGAGTTTATGGTGATGCCATTTTGTCTTGACAATGCTCTATCCACTTTTCAGAGCCTCCTTGACATACTCTTTAGGCCCTTTCTATGCAACTTTGTTCTCATTTTATTTAAAGATATTTTGATCTACAAAACAATTTGGGAGACACTTATGATGCATGTGGATCAAGCAATACAATAACTCTGGAATAAGCACTTCTTCATCAAATGTTCTTTATGCTTATGGTGCTACTAAAGTGGAATATTTGGGTCAAATAGTTAGTAGGGAAGGGGTATGAGTGGACACTAAGAAAATTGAGGCAATGAAAGACTAGCTCCACCGAAAGACACTCAAAATTTTATGTGAGTTCCTTAGCCTTACGGACTACTACAAGATATTTGTGAAAAACTATGGTAGAAATACACCACTATTAACATCATTATTAAAAAATAATACCTTCATATGGAATGTTGCAGCTAAGCAAGCATTTCAAACCTTAAAGGAAGCTATGTGTACTACTCTAGTCTTAGCCATGTTGGACTTGACCGTGACTTTCATCTTGGAATACAATGCCTCAAGAAAATTTATCGGGATAATGTTGATGCAAGCGGGGTGCCCATTGGAAAAGCTAGTAAAAAATTGTGTGATAGAAACTTGGACAAGTCTACATACAAGAAATAAATGACGGCCATCGCTCATGTAGTGGATACATGGCGTCCTTACCGAATTGGTGACATTTTCATATCAAGGCAGACCTTCAGAGCTTGAAGTAATTTCTGGAATAAGGTTTGTCTTTGCCAGAGCAATACGAGTGGGTCACCAAGATGTTAGGTTTAGATTATGAGATCATCTACAAGAAATTCTAGGAGAATGTAGTGTTTGATGACTTGTTTTAGCAATATGAGGAGGAAGGGTCCATATTTGTCCTATCCTTACTAGTGTTTGATTGGATTACATAGGTATGCCAAGAATGAATATGTAATGCCAAGGTTGTTCAACTACTCCAACCACTATGGGAGGCTCCACACCCCCTTGTAGGCTATTCTTGGGAGCACACCACCTTAAGGTATAAAGGGCATATATTTTTGGTGTAGAATTATGCTTTAAAATCACAAGTGTTAGCAAAATTGTGTTCCTCTCCAACAATGGGTTAAGCATTCAATCTTTTGGGATGGCATGAAGAAGGACACATGTATACTTGTAGTTGAATGTGACATGTGTCAAAGGAACAAGGGTAAAACAATGAATATCTCGGGGTCATTGCAACCTCTCCCGATCCTGGCAATAATCTAGATTGACATCTCCATGTATTTTATTGTTGGAATTCCTAAATTAAACAATTTTTTTTTCATCATGGTGGTTTTCAACCACCTTCCCAAGTATGCCCACTTTTGTGCCTTACAACACCCATTTATGTCAACCATAGCAGCCCAAGTCTTCATGTATCATATTTTTAAACTACATGGCATCCTTAACTCAATTTTGATGGATCACGATTCTACCTTTACCAACCAATTTTGGTGGGAGTTGTTGAAACTACAAGGCACCAATTGAAATGAGCATAGCTTATCACTCCCAAATAGATGTCTAGGTGGAGGTGATCAATAAGTGTTAGGAACTTATTTGAGATGTTTTGCATTGGATAAATAGGCTAGTGGGTTCAGCGAGTACCCCTCGCAAAATGGTTGTACAATACCACATATTATGGTGCTACCAAAATGTCACCATATGAGGCTATCTATGGACAAACCCCCCTATATATAGTCTTGTACTTACTAGGCACCTCCAAGGTTTAAGAAGTGGATAACAATATTAATGCAAGAGCTACCATTCTTTGTACACTTAAGGACAATTTGGTCTTGACTCAAAATAGAATGAAGCAACAAGTAGATCAATATCACTTAGAGCACTACATTGAAGAAGGGGATTAGATGTTCTTTGTCTCCAGCCCTATAAGAATACATCTCTCAAGGGAAAAAGCCATCAAAAGCTAGCACCAAAGTTCTATGGGCCATATCATATCCTCTAGTGCATTGGACGAGTTTTCTATAGATTGGATTTTTTGACCCACTCCAATATCCACCCAACGTTGCATGTTTCCTATTTGAAGAAAGTGGTAGGGACACATTGTTGATTCACATCGTCCTCCTTGAAATTGATGAAGATGTTTCCATTTGGGTACATTTAGAGGCAGTGATGGACAAAAAGAGAGTGTTGACTACACCAACACATGATCCATGAAGTATTGATATGATGGAAGGCACCATGTGAAGATGCCATCTAGGAACCAATCATGACTTTACAACAATTTCCATATCTCCAACCTCAAGGATAATGTTGATTTTAAAGGGGCAAGGCATGTTAGGGCTCTACCCTAACCTCCCTCATTGGGGGTATTTAAGAGTCAATTAATTAATCTACAAGACCATCCTATTTGAATAAGGCCCACTATGTAGTTGGGATGCTGTCATTAATATAAAAGGGTCATCCTTATGAAATAAGGTCCATTAGATAGTTGACGTGTTGTCGTTAATGTAAAAGGGTCATCCTTATGGAATAAGGTCCACTAGATAGTTTATACTCATTAATACTAAAACCACTAGTGATTAGAGTTTAGGTAGTTAGAGATTATTTATAGAAATAGAAAGTTAGGTAATGTTTTTTTCAAGGATTATCATTGTATTGGATCATTGTTCATTTAGAGGTTGTCCCTTCGAAAAGACGAATGAACATTACTATTGCTCTCATTTTAGAATATGACTAAATAATTGGTTTTTATAAATGCCATATTCCAATTTATTTCTTTTATACCAATGCGGTCGCATGGTAGAGTGGCCATCAATGCATGTATTCAATTAAGGATAGAGTCAAGGGATGCTACTTCGAGGATCTTTAGTGATCGGATAATCTTTAAGGTTTTTATTTATGAACAACTTGCACCAGTCGTTATATTCCCAAATATGTTAATATTACCGAGTTAGCTTTAGTTAGAAGGGAACTCCATTGGTCGTTTCTAACCAGACTTCTAGTCAACGCCTTTACATTCAACTTTTTGATAAGTATAAACCTTTTTAGTAAGCGTTTGTCATTCATTTGGTTGTTTGTAAACCCCATGTTTTTCCCGCTTTGGTGAAACACAATGATATTTCCAAGTTGATGTGATCGAATTCTATACTAAAAAGGGTTGGTTGACTTTTTGCTTGACCCATGTTTAGTTGCCTTAGTGAAATATATGTCGACCTTTATAAGTTATAACATGTGTTATTAATGTAATGATCAAAAAGTTATTTCATGTGTATAAATAAGTCTCGAACTTAGTGGGACAAGGATTCTCACGAATCTTGACAACAACAATGATAGATCCAAATACCCTTGAGATTTATGTTTTATATGGTATAATTTGTTGCATATTGTTTTCATAACAAGTTTTAGGTGATTAGGCAACTATATATGCATACGTGTAGTTGGCCATATTTAAATGCAAGGCTAATGAGCATATGTCATAGTGGTATCCAACCAAGTTACCAAAACTAATTAAATATAGGAAGCATCTCGTTCCTAGCCATTAGTTCGAAAATAATTGATATGTTTAAATTTTTGAGATGATTCTATGCTAATTAATGGTATAGTATTTGTGCATAGAGGATGTGTAGGGATCTGAATGGATTACTCATATCATAATGAAGTTGGACATTAGGTCTGCAAAAATGTTGTGGCTTTGAGATATGGAAGACATGCAATTTGTTGACTTGACTTTAACAACTATGGTCAGGTAAAACTTTCCAGTAGTTTTATGACTGACAAAATCCTAGTACAACATGACATCATGGCAAACACCCGTGTAAAAAGACAAATTCTCAGACGTTTTTGACTATTGCAATAATATGTAAGTGACAAGAGATAGGGCTATCCCATAACTCGTGAAAAAGCCACCTTGTCCACCATTTTCCATTAGTGGATCATGAGATGTTATACCGAGAAGTTTGTACATTCATACATGAGCCTCTTGCGAGCTTTAAAATATATAATTAAGTTAAAGTACTAAGGATCATTGTGATATTAGTCATTAGGAGGAATCATTGGAGCATTGAAACATAGACTTCCATAGAAATATGGGGCATATTTGAGAACATTATGGCCTCTTCGTAGATTCAGTTGTCCATCGGTATAATGTCACGATCTAGAAACAACTCTGGAAGAACCATTGGAGGTAAGGAACATGGACCTATAATTAGCTCCACATGGAAGGTAATCCAAGGGCAAGGGTATGTCATGTGTGACATAAATAGAGATTATCATTGGAGAACATTTGCAATATTTCGATGTGTAGGGATGTGAATGGATATGATATGACTGATACTATTGGTGCAATATTTGTGCATAGAGGATGTGTAGGGATTTGAATGGATTAGTCATATCATAATGAAGTTGGATGCTAGATCTACGAAAAGATTGTGGCTTTGAGATAGGAAAGACATGCAAGTTGTCAACTTGACTTTAACGACCATGGTCAGGTAAAAATTTCCAGTAGTTTTATGATTGACAACATCCTAGTACAATATGACAACATGGCAGGCACTCACGTAAAAAGACAGTTGCTCAGACATTTTTGACTATTGCACTGATATGTAAGTGACAAGATATAGGGCTATCTCATAACTTGTGAAAAATCCACCTCGTCTACCATCTCCCATTAAGGGATCATGAGATGTTATACCGAGAAGTTTGTTCATTCATACACGAGCCCCTTGCAACCTTTGAAATATATAATTAAGTTAAAGGATTGAGGATCATTGTGATATTAGTCATTAGGAGGAATCATTGGAGCATTGAAGCATACACTTACATAGAAATATGGGGCATATTTGAGCATAATATGGACATTTCATAGATTCAGTGTCCATTGGTACAATGTCATGATCTAGAAACAACTCTGGAAGAACCATTGGACGTAAGGCACATGGAACTATAATTAGCTCCACATGGAAGGTAACCAAAGGGAAAGGGTATGTCATGTGTGAGATAAATAGAGATTGTCATTGGAGAAAATTTGTATATATTTAGTGTGGCTGAGGAAAACATCCATCAACCCGATGGGAAATCCCTCCAATGTAGAAGTAACCTAGACGTTGCCGGTATTGACTATTGGAAATTCTTGGAAGAGTCATCGAAATGGACAAATGGAATTGTGATAAACTCCACAATGGAAGGAAACCTATTGTTAGATGATCCAACCATAATAAAAACTTGGAAGATCCATCAGAGACACAAGGCCATACGATTAGTTTGTATTGGAAAGTAAATAAAGGACAAACATTTGGCCACAATATGGTCATCACCAAACCTTGAGTCTAGAATAGCCTTCATAGAACACATGTGAAAGTGGCCACATGGAAGATTAAGTATAAGTGTAGGAAGGGTAATTGTCGAAGGATGTTTTAAGAAAAGGCTTGGGGGGCAATGAAATAGATTGCATCTTGTAAGGATGCAAGGCCAAAGGAAGCTCACAATAGAGAAAAAGATAGAGGATTTTCATATTGCAAGGGGGCATTCCTTATAGATCCTGACACAACAAGCTAAGTGTCGGAGGGCACCCCCAAAAGTGCAACAATATTTATCTAACAATAATTTGTCTTATAAGAATATAAGGATCGGATGGACCCCAAACAAAGGAAGAGTTGGATATGATAAAGATTACTTAGGATCAACGATGTTATTGCATGGTAAAACATGAATAATTTGGGGGTACAAGAACATGTGTTTTATGATGTATTCACCTTGATGTTTTTAGAAAAAAACCACCATGAAAGGCTATGGAATCCATGAAATATGAAATCAACAAACACAATGTACAAATGTCCCAACATACATTTCATGTTTGTGCATATACACCAACATAAGGGTTATATAGAGGAGTCCAACATATATGTTCCAATCACAATAATAAGTTTGGAACATTTGAGTGCAGTTTGGATCAACAGAAAAAAAGTGATACAACATGAAAACATAGTAGAAAGGTCAGTAGAGTAACTTAGTGGGAAGACCCAAAATATGGTGTATGTTGGACAACAATGAAGCATCTTCCATATAGAGATATTACTGGAATAACACCACAAGCAACAACATATGCATAGGAAGGGATCCATGAAATGGATTTTGAAGGATAAGGACAAAGATTTTTCTATATAGGGTTATCATTAGATGAAGCTAGGAGACCTAAAATTACTTTTAAGTAATAAAAAACGTATTGATATGACTGATATAGTAAGATAGAAGTGTTCCTAACAATGACATTAAAATGAAGAAGAGGCGGCCAACAAAACTAATTCCCAAAAATGAAGAAGAGGCGGCCAACAAAACTAATTCCCAAAAATGAAGATTCAATTGAACTAGTTCCTGAAAAGGAAGATCCAACTGAAACAGGTTCTTGAAGAAGAGGTTCCAAGTTAAGTAGTTCTAACAGAACCTGAGATGGAGGATGCAAACTAGGTGAATTGAAAACCACAAAGAATTATTTTCCAACATTTGATTAAATTAAATGTATGATTGTATCTGGGAGGTTACCAAACATTCATTGTTGAATAAGTGTTGATTATAGAAACCCCTTTATTGTAAAAAATAATACTGAAATAAAATGAAAAGAGGGATCAAGGTTGAAAATGTTCAAGGCTCGGTAAGTATTGGTTATAGAAACCCTTTTATAATAAAAAATAATAGTAAATTAAACATGAAAGTAGGGATCAAGGTTGACATGCCAATTAATCCCTTAACCTTTGATCAAGGTTGAATTTATCAATTGTTCCTCCATGCATAAATAGGGAGAATGCATTATGGTAGGGATACCTTTCATTTCGTTTTATTTCCTTTGATTTTCTGTGGGAGCTATCTCTGTCATTGGTATGATATGTATAAAGGGTGTACTAGGCTCAAGTAAGGAGAATTGTGGATGTATTTGTATTTTTTGTAATAAGAGAAGTGTTTTACCTTTTTATCATGGGTTTTCCTTTAATATTTAGGTTGTTTCCCATGTTATTAATGCTGCTTCCCATGTTATTAATGTGTATCAGTTAATGAATTATTTATTGTTTATGATGAGATATGTGATGGTTATGTTGTTTGGGCTATAAAAATGTTAAAATCTATTGCATCTTGAATATGTTAATATTTTGTTAAAGTTAATGTTGAACCATATTTAGTATCATCATATAGTATCATGTTTGGTTTTATCCATGTTAAATATTGGACTTGTTTGAGAAGTTATCCCCACACGTAAACACAAAATATTTGCTTAATGATAATTGCATCTAATGTTAATTATTTTATAATTGTTTTTTATTAGCTCAACATAGACAAATGAAAAATCATTGGTGCATTGGTTCTAATGAGTATCTAAATCAACACAATCCAACATGAAAAAGTGTAATAGCACACTAATTTTGTTATGATGATAAGGTAAAGATGGATAACACACAATAAGCATGACAACCATTGCAAACCTCAAACATCCACACAATTCTAGTCCAAGCACTAGCATATTTGGGTCATTTTGTGACGGTTGTTTCGATGCTCTTGCGACGTTATGTCGTTGACATTGCGACGAATCAGGAGTCTTTGAAATTTCGTTTTATGTCACGTGGAAATTGTGACGAACTTGAACAAACGTCGCAAGAGCAATAACATAGGCAATTGCGACAAAAAAAGAAATATCGTGGCCAATACGACAATATAGGAAAACTATGTGAAACCAACATTTCATCTCAATTGTGATGCCCATTGCGACAACAACTTTCATGGTTTATATAGAAAAACTGTCGCAATGATTTAATCGGTCGTCGCACCGATGACGACAACGTTTCGACAACTTTTCATTGTTTACATAGCAAAACCGTCACATCAATTGAAGCTGTCGTTGCGTGTGCGACAAAAACTTTTCTTTGTTTATATAACAAAGTCGTTGCATCAATTGAAGTTGTCGTCGCACGTGCGACGACAACTTTTCATTTTTATATAGAAAAATTGTCGCAATAATTGAAATTGTCGTCGCACGTGCGACAATAACTTTTCGTTTTTATATAGAAAAATTGTCGCAATAATTGAAATTGTCGTCGCACGTGCGACAAGAAATTTTCGTTTTTATACAACAAAACTGTCACAACAATTGAAGTTTTCATCTCACGTGCGACAACAACTTTTTGTTTTTATATAGCACAACTGTCGCAACAATTGAAGTTGTCGTCGCACATGCGACGACAACTTTTCGTTTTTATATAGCACAACTATCACAACAATTGAAGTTGTCGTCGCATAGGTGATGACATCTTTTCGTTGTTTATACAACAAAACTATCGCAACAATTAAGGTTTGCGTCGCAATTGCGACGACCAATATTTATTTAAAAAAAAATAAAAAATAATTTTAGGCTGCAATTTTGATATTAATATTAATATTACCATAATAAATTTTTAATTGATATGTGCTCCATTACTAATAATTTAACAGACAATTAATGAAGTCAAAGCGCTAGGACTTCTCTGAGCCGCTAAACCTAGAATCTGATGCCCTCTCTATCAAATCCATGAAGAATCTGCTGACCATGTTCTCCTCAATTGCCCCTTTGCAAAAGAAGTCTGGCGGCATGCCCTGCTAAGAGGGATCTCTTCTGACCAACTCCCTACTGACATACCCACTCTGCTAAAAACCTGGGCCACCCTCTGTCCTTTCCCTCTCAAGGCCAACCCTCAAATCAAGTGTTGTTGGATTTCCCTCCCTAAATTCATCCTTTAGAAAATTTGGCTCAAAAGTATCTCTAGAATCTTCAGAAATCTGA